>OY482675.1:25489706-25499706 GCA_960531455.1 Urophora cardui | reverse complement strand
ATCATTATCATTATCATTATCATTATCATTATCATTATCATTATCATTATCATTATCATTATCATTATCATTATCATTATCATTATCATTATCATTATCATTATCATTATCATTATCATTATCATTATCATTATCATTATCATTATCATTATCATTATCATTATCATTATCATTATCATTATCATTATCATTATCATTATCATTATCATTATCATTATCATTATCATTATCATTATCATTATCATTATCATTATCATTATCATTATCATTATCATTATCATTATCATTATCATTATCATTATCATTATCATTATCATTATCATTATCATTATCATTATCATTATCATTATCATTATCATTATCATTATCATTATCATTATCATTATCATTATCATTATCATTATCATTATCATTATCATTATCATTATCATTATCATTATCATTATCATTATCATTATCATTATCATTATCATTATCATTATCATTATCATTATCATTATCATTATCATTATCATTATCATTATCATTATCATTATCATTATCATTATCATTATCATTATCATTATCATTATCATTATCATTATCATTATCATTATCATTATCATTATCATTATCATTATCATTATCATTATCATTATCATTATCATTATCATTATCATTATCATTATCATTATCATTATCATTATCATTATCATTATCATTATCATTATCATTATCATTATCATTATCATTATCATTATCATTATCATTATCATTATCATTATCATTATCATTATCATTATCATTATCATTATCATTATCATTATCATTATCATTATCATTATCATTATCATTATCATTATCATTATCATTATCATTATCATTATCATTATCATTATCATTATCATTATCATTATCATTATCATTATCATTATCATTATCATTATCATTATCATTATCATTATCATTATCATTATCATTATCATTATCATTATCATTATCATTATCATTATCATTATCATTATCATTATCATTATCATTATCATTATCATTATCATTATCATTATCATTATCATTATCATTATCATTATCATTATCATTATCATTATCATTATCATTATCATTATCATTATCATTATCATTATCATTATCATTATCATTATCATTATCATTATCATTATCATTATCATTATCATTATCATTATCATTATCATTATCATTATCATTATCATTATCATTATCATTATCATTATCATTATCATTATCATTATCATTATCATTATCATTATCATTATCATTATCATTATCATTATCATTATCATTATCATTATCATTATCATTATCATTATCATTATCATTATCATTATCATTATCATTATCATTATCATTATCATTATCATTATCATTATCATTATCATTATCATTATCATTATCATTATCATTATCATTATCATTATCATTATCATTATCATTATCATTATCATTATCATTATCATTATCATTATCATTATCATTATCATTATCATTATCATTATCATTATCATTATCATTATCATTATCATTATCATTATCATTATCATTATCATTATCATTATCATTATCATTATCATTATCATTATCATTATCATTATCATTATCATTATCATTATCATTATCATTATCATTATCATTATCATTATCATTATCATTATCATTATCATTATCATTATCATTATCATTATCATTATCATTATCATTATCATTATCATTATCATTATCATTATCATTATCATTATCATTATCATTATCATTATCATTATCATTATCATTATCATTATCATTATCATTATCATTATCATTATCATTATCATTATCATTATCATTATCATTATCATTATCATTATCATTATCATTATCATTATCATTATCATTATCATTATCATTATCATTATCATTATCATTATCATTATCATTATCATTATCATTATCATTATCATTATCATTATCATTATCATTATCATTATCATTATCATTATCATTATCATTATCATTATCATTATCATTATCATTATCATTATCATTATCATTATCATTATCATTATCATTATCATTATCATTATCATTATCATTATCATTATCATTATCATTATCATTATCATTATCATTATCATTATCATTATCATTATCATTATCATTATCATTATCATTATCATTATCATTATCATTATCATTATCATTATCATTATCATTATCATTATCATTATCATTATCATTATCATTATCATTATCATTATCATTATCATTATCATTATCATTATCATTATCATTATCATTATCATTATCATTATCATTATCATTATCATTATCATTATCATTATCATTATCATTATCATTATCATTATCATTATCATTATCATTATCATTATCATTATCATTATCATTATCATTATCATTATCATTATCATTATCATTATCATTATCATTATCATTATCATTATCATTATCATTATCATTATCATTATCATTATCATTATCATTATCATTATCATTATCATTATCATTATCATTATCATTATCATTATCATTATCATTATCATTATCATTATCATTATCATTATCATTATCATTATCATTATCATTATCATTATCATTATCATTATCATTATCATTATCATTATCATTATCATTATCATTATCATTATCATTATCATTATCATTATCATTATCATTATCATTATCATTATCATTATCATTATCATTATCATTATCATTATCATTATCATTATCATTATCATTATCATTATCATTATCATTATCATTATCATTATCATTATCATTATCATTATCATTATCATTATCATTATCATTATCATTATCATTATCATTATCATTATCATTATCATTATCATTATCATTATCATTATCATTATCATTATCATTATCATTATCATTATCATTATCATTATCATTATCATTATCATTATCATTATCATTATCATTATCATTATCATTATCATTATCATTATCATTATCATTATCATTATCATTATCATTATCATTATCATTATCATTATCATTATCATTATCATTATCATTATCATTATCATTATCATTATCATTATCATTATCATTATCATTATCATTATCATTATCATTATCATTATCATTATCATTATCATTATCATTATCATTATCATTATCATTATCATTATCATTATCATTATCATTATCATTATCATTATCATTATCATTATCATTATCATTATCATTATCATTATCATTATCATTATCATTATCATTATCATTATCATTATCATTATCATTATCATTATCATTATCATTATCATTATCATTATCATTATCATTATCATTATCATTATCATTATCATTATCATTATCATTATCATTATCATTATCATTATCATTATCATTATCATTATCATTATCATTATCATTATCATTATCATTATCATTATCATTATCATTATCATTATCATTATCATTATCATTATCATTATCATTATCATTATCATTATCATTATCATTATCATTATCATTATCATTATCATTATCATTATCATTATCATTATCATTATCATTATCATTATCATTATCATTATCATTATCATTATCATTATCATTATCATTATCATTATCATTATCATTATCATTATCATTATCATTATCATTATCATTATCATTATCATTATCATTATCATTATCATTATCATTATCATTATCATTATCATTATCATTATCATTATCATTATCATTATCATTATCATTATCATTATCATTATCATTATCATTATCATTATCATTATCATTATCATTATCATTATCATTATCATTATCATTATCATTATCATTATCATTATCATTATCATTATCATTATCATTATCATTATCATTATCATTATCATTATCATTATCATTATCATTATCATTATCATTATCATTATCATTATCATTATCATTATCATTATCATTATCATTATCATTATCATTATCATTATCATTATCATTATCATTATCATTATCATTATCATTATCATTATCATTATCATTATCATTATCATTATCATTATCATTATCATTATCATTATCATTATCATTATCATTATCATTATCATTATCATTATCATTATCATTATCATTATCATTATCATTATCATTATCATTATCATTATCATTATCATTATCATTATCATTATCATTATCATTATCATTATCATTATCATTATCATTATCATTATCATTATCATTATCATTATCATTATCATTATCATTATCATTATCATTATCATTATCATTATCATTATCATTATCATTATCATTATCATTATCATTATCATTATCATTATCATTATCATTATCATTATCATTATCATTATCATTATCATTATCATTATCATTATCATTATCATTATCATTATCATTATCATTATCATTATCATTATCATTATCATTATCATTATCATTATCATTATCATTATCATTATCATTATCATTATCATTATCATTATCATTATCATTATCATTATCATTATCATTATCATTATCATTATCATTATCATTATCATTATCATTATCATTATCATTATCATTATCATTATCATTATCATTATCATTATCATTATCATTATCATTATCATTATCATTATCATTATCATTATCATTATCATTATCATTATCATTATCATTATCATTATCATTATCATTATCATTATCATTATCATTATCATTATCATTATCATTATCATTATCATTATCATTATCATTATCATTATCATTATCATTATCATTATCATTATCATTATCATTATCATTATCATTATCATTATCATTATCATTATCATTATCATTATCATTATCATTATCATTATCATTATCATTATCATTATCATTATCATTATCATTATCATTATCATTATCATTATCATTATCATTATCATTATCATTATCATTATCATTATCATTATCATTATCATTATCATTATCATTATCATTATCATTATCATTATCATTATCATTATCATTATCATTATCATTATCATTATCATTATCATTATCATTATCATTATCATTATCATTATCATTATCATTATCATTATCATTATCATTATCATTATCATTATCATTATCATTATCATTATCATTATCATTATCATTATCATTATCATTATCATTATCATTATCATTATCATTATCATTATCATTATCATTATCATTATCATTATCATTATCATTATCATTATCATTATCATTATCATTATCATTATCATTATCATTATCATTATCATTATCATTATCATTATCATTATCATTATCATTATCATTATCATTATCATTATCATTATCATTATCATTATCATTATCATTATCATTATCATTATCATTATCATTATCATTATCATTATCATTATCATTATCATTATCATTATCATTATCATTATCATTATCATTATCATTATCATTATCATTATCATTATCATTATCATTATCATTATCATTATCATTATCATTATCATTATCATTATCATTATCATTATCATTATCATTATCATTATCATTATCATTATCATTATCATTATCATTATCATTATCATTATCATTATCATTATCATTATCATTATCATTATCATTATCATTATCTTATCATTATCATTATCATTATCATTATCATTATCATTATCATTATCATTATCATTATCATTATCATTATCATTATCATTATCATTATCATTATCATTATCATTATCATTATCATTATCATTATCATTATCATTATCATTATCATTATCATTATCATTATCATTATCATTATCATTATCATTATCATTATCATTATCATTATCATTATCATTATCATTATCATTATCATTATCATTATCATTATCATTATCATTATCATTATCATTATCATTATCATTATCATTATCATTATCATTATCATTATCATTATCATTATCATTATCATTATCATTATCATTATCATTATCATTATCATTATCATTATCATTATCATTATCATTATCATTATCATTATCATTATCATTATCATTATCATTATCATTATCATTATCATTATCATTATCATTATCATTATCATTATCATTATCATTATCATTATCATTATCATTATCATTATCATTATCATTATCATTATCATTATCATTATCATTATCATTATCATTATCATTATCATTATCATTATCATTATCATTATCATTATCATTATCATTATCATTATCATTATCATTATCATTATCATTATCATCATTATCATTATCATTATCATTATCATTATCATTATCATTATCATTATCATTATCATTATCATTATCATTATCATTATCATTATCATTATCATTATCATTATCATTATCATTATCATTATCATTATCATTATCATTATCATTATCATTATCATTATCATTATCATTATCATTATCATTATCATTATCATTATCATTATCATTATCATTATCATTATCATTATCATTATCATTATCATTATCATTATCATTATCATTATCATTATCATTATCATTATCATTATCATTATCATTATCATTATCATTATCATTATCATTATCATTATCATTATCATTATCATTATCATTATCATTATCATTATCATTATCATTATCATTATCATTATCATTATCATTATCATTATCATTATCATTATCATTATCATTATCATTATCATTATCATTATCATTATCATTATCATTATCATTATCATTATCATTATCATTATCATTATCATTATCATTATCATTATCATTATCATTATCATTATCATTATCATTATCATTATCATTATCATTATCATTATCATTATCATTATCATTATCATTATCATTATCATTATCATTATCATTATCATTATCATTATCATTATCATTATCATTATCATTATCATTATCATTATCATTATCATTATCATTATCATTATCATTATCATTATCATTATCATTATCATTATCATTATCATTATCATTATCATTATCATTATCATTATCATTATCATTATCATTATCATTATCATTATCATTATCATTATCATTATCATTATCATTATCATTATCATTATCATTATCATTATCATTATCATTATCATTATCATTATCATTATCATTATCATTATCATTATCATTATCATTATCATTATCATTATCATTATCATTATCATTATCATTATCATTATCATTATCATTATCATTATCATTATCATTATCATTATCATTATCATTATCATTATCATTATCATTATCATTATCATTATCATTATCATTATCATTATCATTATCATTATCATTATCATTATCATTATCATTATCATTATCATTATCATTATCATTATCATTATCATTATCATTATCATTATCATTATCATTATCATTATCATTATCATTATCATTATCATTATCATTATCATTATCATTATCATTATCATTATCATTATCATTATCATTATCATTATCATTATCATTATCATTATCATTATCATTATCATTATCATTATCATTATCATTATCATTATCATTATCATTATCATTATCATTATCATTATCATTATCATTATCATTATCATTATCATTATCATTATCATTATCATTATCATTATCATTATCATTATCATTATCATTATCATTATCATTATCATTATCATTATCATTATCATTATCATTATCATTATCATTATCATTATCATTATCATTATCATTATCATTATCATTATCATTATCATTATCATTATCATTATCATTATCATTATCATTATCATTATCATTATCATTATCATTATCATTATCATTATCATTATCATTATCATTATCATTATCATTATCATTATCATTATCATTATCATTATCATTATCATTATCATTATCATTATCATTATCATTATCATTATCATTATCATTATCATTATCATTATCATTATCATTATCATTATCATTATCATTATCATTATCATTATCATTATCATTATCATTATCATTATCATTATCATTATCATTATCATTATCATTATCATTATCATTATCATTATCATTATCATTATCATTATCATTATCATTATCATTATCATTATCATTATCATTATCATTATCATTATCATTATCATTATCATTATCATTATCATTATCATTATCATTATCATTATCATTATCATTATCATTATCATTATCATTATCATTATCATTATCATTATCATTATCATTATCATTATCATTATCATTATCATTATCATTATCATTATCATTATCATTATCATTATCATTATCATTATCATTATCATTATCATTATCATTATCATTATCATTATCATTATCATTATCATTATCATTATCATTATCATTATCATTATCATTATCATTATCATTATCATTATCATTATCATTATCATTATCATTATCATTATCATTATCATTATCATTATCATTATCATTATCATTATCATTATCATTATCATTATCATTATCATTATCATTATCATTATCATTATCATTATCATTATCATTATCATTATCATTATCATTATCATTATCATTATCATTATCATTATCATTATCATTATCATTATCATTATCATTATCATTATCATTATCATTATCATTATCATTATCATATCATTATCATTATCATTATCATTATCATTATCATTATCATTATCATTATCATTATCATTATCATTATCATTATCATTATCATTATCATTATCATTATCATTATCATTATCATTATCATTATCATTATCATTATCATTATCATTATCATTATCATTATCATTATCATTATCATTATCATTATCATTATCATTATCATTTCATTGTCATTATCATTATCATTATCATTATCATTATCATTATCATTATCATTATCATTATCATTATCATTATCATTATCATTATCATTATCATTATCATTATCATTATCATTATCATTATCATTATCATTATCATTATCATTATCATTATCATTATCATTATCATTATCATTATCATTATCATTATCATTATCATTATCATTATCATTATCATTATCATTATCATTATCATTATCATTATCATTATCATTATCATTATCATTATCATTATCATTATCATTATCATTATCATTATCATTATCATTATCATTATCATTATCATTATCATTATCATTATCATTATCATTATCATATCATTATCATTATCATTATCATTATCATTATCATTATCATTATCATTATCATTATCATATCATTATCATTATCATTATCATTATCATTATCATTATCATTATCATTATCATATCATTATCATTATCATTATCATTATCATTATCATTATCATTATCATTATCATTATCATTATCATTATCATTATCATTATCATTATCATTATCATTATCATTATCATTATCATTATCATTATCATTATCATTATCATTATCATTATCATTATCATTATCATTATCATTATCATTATCATTATCATTATCATTATCATTATCATTATCATTATCATTATCATTATCATTATCATTATCATGATCATTATCATTATCATTATCATTATCATTATCATTATCATTATCATTATCATTATCATTATCATTATCATTATCATTATCATTATCATTATCATTATCATTATCATTATCATTATCATTATCATTATCATTATCATTATCATTATCATTATCATTATCATTATCATTATCATTATCATTATCATTATCATTATCATTATCATTATCATTATCATTATCATTATCATTATCATTATCATTATCATTATCATTATCATTATCATTATCATTATCATTATCATTATCATTATCATTATCATTATCATTATCATTATCATTGTCATTATCATTGTCATTGTCATTATCATTATCATTATCATTATCATTATCATTATCATTATCATTATCATTATCATTATCATTATCATTATCATTATCATTATCATTATCATTATCATTATCATTATCATTGTCATTATCATTATCATTATCATTATCATTATCATTATCATTATCATTA
>OY482675.1:25244904-25482404 GCA_960531455.1 Urophora cardui | reverse complement strand
GTCAAGCCAAGTCAAGCCAAGTCAAGTCAAATCAAGTCAAGTCAAGTCAAGTCAAGTCAAGTTAAGTTAAGTTAAGTTTTTTTTTTCTGTGGTCTCTAGGCGCTATCCGCACTTAGAGTGGCGTATATTTCATTCTTTGTTTCATATATATGTATATACATACATGCATGTAAAATTACATAGTTACATAGATATTTCAAATGTCAGTGCTCAAAGTTTGAGCAAGAGTCTTAAATTTTTATGTCCTTGAAACAGACCTGGGTAATATCAAGTACCAGTACGACTTGTGACAAGTACATTTTAAAAGAATTGTACTAGTACTAGTACTTGCATTCCCAAATTTTCAAGTACTAGTACAAGTACAAATACAAAGAATTGAAAAAGAATTGAATTTTTAGCAAATGAATGTATGTACAAATGAATGTACATTCAATTCTTTTCAATTACTTTGAAGTATTTGCTAAAAATTCAATTCCTTTTCAATTCTTTGTACTTGTACTTGTACTAGTACTTGAATATTCTGAAAGTACTTGTACTTGTACTAGTACTTGAATATTCTGAAAGTACTTGGTACGGACTCATTACTTCAACATCAAAATATAAAGTATTTAAGTACGTAATAGTCCAATTACTACTCAGTATTACCCAGGTATGCCTTGAAATGATACTGTCTGCAAATGGATTTATTATAAACTCTAGCTTAACTTGTGTTGATCACATTAACATGGCCGTTGGTAGGGTGTATGGGGCGCTACGTAATTTGCGAATGTCTGCAATGTTTACCCCTGTAAATATACGTCGAAAGCTTGCCATTCAGCTGGTTCTGCCGTATATAACATATTCAGACTCATTTATAATAAACTTGATTCGCTTTCTGCTCACAAGGTTGATGTTGCGTTTAATCACATCACTAGATATGTGTATGGCATTCGCCAATTTGATCACATATCTCGCTGGAGGTGTAGTCTTCTTGGATGCAATGTCGTGGATTACATTAAAGCCAGAAGTTGTATTTTCCTCTTTCGGCTCATGCTTTTTAAAACACCATCTTATCTCTTCAACAAGCTTACTTTTCCAAAATCTGCTCGCCTAAGTGATTTAATTGTTCCTACCTTCAAATCTCTCACTTCTAACAGACTATTCTTTGTGAACACTATTCGTGTATGGAATTCAATACCCAGCACCATAAGAAACAGTATGAACAAGAGCAACTACAGAAATATTATATACAACTATTTTTTCTGAAAATATATAGACTGACCATTGAAATTAAATTAGTTAGTTACTTTAGTCCATAGGCTAGTTTTAAATTTAAATTTTGTCAGTACAGATTATATATAGTTTTTAACATCTTTGTATCATTATTATTGTTATTATGTTCTTTGTTGTTGTGCTATAAAAGATCTTAGATCTTATTGCACTAATGCCTGTTCAATAAATATATACAAATATAAAATAAATAAACAGAAAAATCGCGGCTACTCTTCAGCTGGAATGTATAGAAATACTTTTTGTTTTTTTCAGTCGTTGGTTACTTTACGGAAGTATTCCTCGCCGTACGTTTGGATTTTGACTTCTTGGATATTTCCCTTTTCAATTGGTACAATGTGGAAATTCTTTTCCCCTATCAACGCTATCAATTTGTTTACAAGTAAGCCAGAACTTGGTTCTCTCAGGTAGATTGGTCGAGGTTTGGATTTTTTTCGGTATTTCCGGAGTCTTATCATCCTTTTGCGCAAGCAGGCTAAATTTGTTATTGGCTAATGCTACTTGGGGTGCATCATTTTGTGGATCTTTCACCGTGGAATTTTTAAAACTTTATTAGGTTTACCACTTTTTTCCGGGGACCGCTTTCTTTTAACTACTAATATATAGCGGTCCATTCCGGTTTGAACCTTTTCGCCCATTTTTTGCATTTCACTACTCGTTTTTGAGTTAGATGCAGCTGTTGTGTTATTTGAATTCCGTAAGGATTGAGGTAGAGGAAGTTGCGGAATATTTCCTGGAATAGCGGGAGAGCAGGATCGAGCTCTTTGTTTGTCTGTTTTATCTGTAGGTACCTTTCGGTTGGCTTCATTGGTACTGCACCTCAGCGTGAAATACCCATTGTTTCTATATCTGTTAATGTTAGAGTGAGTGCCTGTATCACTCATGTATTTTATTTTAATTTATATTATTTTGGTTTGTTTTATATTATTTATATTATTATTTTTTTTTTATTTCATTTTATTTTTTTTGTATATTATTTTTATTTATTTTTTATTTTATTTTATTTTATTTTATTTTATTTTACTTTATTTTATTTCGTTGGAATAGTGCAGAATTCTGCACTCTGGACAGTCGGATAATTGATGCAAATTTTGAAAATGGGCGTGGCTACGCCCACTTTAAGCGGTATCCGCATTATATAACATACCCCTTTCCTTCAAACGTAAACAAATAATGAGAGCATCCCTTTGCCAAAATAGTTGAGTTATCTGGTCTAACGCTCAAATGAAACTTTATAAACCAAATTTCATTATTTTTTCATTAATTTTCAACTTACAAATTCTTGTTTTTGCATTTTTATAAAAATGTTAAATTTTGAAGAATTATTTTGAGGCACCCTGTTATTGTGGGCCTATGAATTTTCTACCACAAAAAGTTCAAATAATTAGCTTTCAGATGCAGTTTAAATCTTTGAAATTTCTCTATTGGTTCAAAAGTTATGATTTTTGCTACGAAAAAAGCCAAAAGGCACCATAGTGCGTTGGCCGCTGATTTGGACTATTTTAAAAATCACGATGATATTTATATTTGTGGTGACTGTACTAATAATAATATAATACAATGGCGCTATTATAACTCTGACGGGTTTTATGGCCGAGCTTCTCTCCCAATTCGAGGTGTGCTCCTATTTGTTTTTTCCTACTAATTGGGTGGACCTACCGTTTTATGCCGGCTCCGAACGGCGAATGCATTTTTTGTGAGAAGCTTTTTCATGGCAGAAATACTCTCGGAGGGTATGCCGCCCACTACCGAGAGGTGACCGCTGCTCTTAAAAAACCCAATAATTGGATTTTTACTAATTAGAAAAATTGTTTTGGTGTTTTGCTCGGACCGTGGTTTGAACCCGAGACCTCTGGCATAGCAGGCGAGCACTCTACCCACTGCACCACAGTGGCCTGGTGACTGTACTGCTGTCGCTGATCCCGAAGATGGTGTGTCACATAATATTGTCGGTGTACAACAAAAACATTAACATGTAAATGATAACGAGCAGAATCACTTGTTATCTTCTATTCTTGCCGAATTGAAGAGTCTGCGAACAGAGCAAGGGTATACACTCTCTTCAAGCCGACAAAAACAGGTTGTTGGGTGAATTAGAACTTATGCGCCCTCAACTCATTAATATACTGAAGATCTATGATGAAGGGGTTGCTAGTGCACTTGCCTCGCTCACATCTGAGGTCAAGCAACTGCGTTCGCGTGTTAGCAAAAACAAAGAAAACAAATGTAGTGATAAAAACAATAAAAACTCTAAGCAAGTCATTCCTGCTGGTCAGCCAAACTCTGCTAAAACAGGTGTTGCCGGCAAACATAATACTAATTTGAAACAACCTATTAAGGAGTTGAGCAATAACAATGCTATGATTACGGTTGGGATGGCTGCCAAGGTGTCGGTTGCTAAAAGTGTTGTTAGCGCTAATAGTATTAATAATAATCTAACTTGAATGCACTAATATATAGCATAGCTAACTCTGCTGTAGCTAACAGTGTTTCATCGACCAAATCTTCAACTACTGATACCTCTGTACCTGAAGTCGCGGCGTCTAACAACGTAAAAAACCACCTAAGCAATACAAATACGGCTGTTAGCTCTGCCTCTGCTATTGCTGTTTACGATCAAAATAATGCAGGGACTGTTATATCCAAAAAGTTGATTTTTAATCATTATTTGCTGTTTTATTTTCTGCTCACAAAATAAAAGTTATTTCTTGAGTTTTATTTTTCCATCCGAAAATAAAAGTTATTTCTTGAGATTTATTTTGCGATCAGAAAATAAAAGTTATTTCTTAAGTTTTATTTTTCCATCAGAAAATAAAAGTTATTTTTTGAGTTTTATTTTTCGATCAGAAAATAAAAGTTATTTTTTGAGTTTTATTTTTTCCTCAGAAAATAAAAATTATTTTTTGAGTTTTATTTTTCGATCAGAAAATAAGTTATTTTTTGAGTTTTATTTTTCGATCAGAAAATTAAAGTTATTTTTTGAGTTTTATTTTTTTGCACCGAAAATAACATTGGGCGACAACAGATTCAGGCAATATACAAGAAGTTAAAATTCAAACTTATAGTGAGGATTATTTCCGCAAAATAACTAAAGACTTTGAAAACAGGAAGAAAAATTTCTATACCTATCAGCTAAAAAGTAGCCGTGGCTTGTCAGTTGTACTAAAAGGAATAGAAAATTCCGTAAGCCCGGCAGAAATAGAGACTGCATTAAACGAGGAAGGCTTTAAAGTCAGATATGTTTACAATATCAAAAATAAAGCCAACATACCGCAACCGATGTTCAGGGTTGAAATCGAGCCAGATTTCCAGCTCTTAAAGAAGGGAGAAGTACATCCAATTTATAAATTGCGTTATCTTCTACACCGAAGAATCTCTGTGGAAGAACCGCATAAACGTGTGGGCCCCGTACAATGCCATAATTGTCAGGAGTTCGGGCATACGAAACGATATTGCACATTACCTAGCGTATGTGTAATTTACGGAAATTTGCACAGCTCCACAGAGTGCGAGAAACCTAAAGCAAACCCAGAAAATAAGAAGTGCAGTAACTGCGGTGAAAATCACACTGCTAATTATAGGGGTTGCCCAGTATACATTTCATTAAAAGAGAAAGGTAGCAAAAAACCTAAAAATGTCCCTGTCCCACAACCTCAAAATGTGCCAAAACCAACTATTAATACAGCCCCGCAGAGAAATCTGGGAACGTACTCATACGCTCAAGTCTTAAGAGGCACACAACAGACCGAAATCCAAGACGATTCCACTCCAACAACATCACTCGAAAACACTCTAAATAGCTTTGTTCATATGATGCAGGACCATATGAAGTCAATGCAAAACATGATGCAAGAATTGATTAGGAATCAAAATCTCCTACTTCAAACAATTTTGTCAAGACCATGAATTGTTTCAATATAGGTTTCTGGAATGCTAACGGCACAGGCCAACATCGCAATGAACTCCATGTTTTCCTAGAAAATCACCAAATTGACATAATGTTAGTGTCTGAAACCCATCTGACTGTGTTTAATAATTTTAATATTGATGGGTATATGTTCTATAATACTAAGCACCCTGAAGGAAAAGCTAGAGGTGGAACCGGTATACTTATAAGAAAGAGGATTAAGCACCACGTTCTAGAAGAATATTGCAAAGAGTATATACACTCAACATCAGTGTACGTAGATGATAGTTCTGGCGGATTAACTGTATCTGCAATATACTGTCCTCCCCGTTTTAATATAACAGAGTACCAATTTACTGAATTCTTTTCCAAGTTAGGCACGAGATATTTGGCAGCAGGTGATTACAATGCTAAACATACTTTTTGGGGATCTAGGTTAATAACACCAAAGGGAAGAAACCTGTTCAAAGCAATCCAAAGCAATGGTCTTGATATTATATCAACAGGGCAGCCAACATATTGGCCCACTGATAGGAGCAAAACTCCCGACCTCATAGATTTTGGGGTAACTCGCGGCCTCGATCGGGATATATTTCAGATAGAATCTCTTTTTGACCTATCGTCTGATCACTCTCCTTGCGTCATATCTATTAAAACCCTTCCAACTTTAAACGAACTGAACCCAAGCTCAACTAATAGATTTACGAATTGGCTGAAGTACAGAAAATTTATAAGTTCGCATATTAATCCAAATGTGAGCCTTAAAACAGCCGCTGAAGTGGAATATGCGATAATTGACTTCACAAACTTACTGCAAGTGGCAGCAAAGGTTTCAACGCCATTACGTCCTAACACAACCCAGCAGCAAAGCTTTAGTCCTTTCAATGAAAACGATATCATTGAGCTAGTTTCCAAGAAAAGGCAACTTAGGAGAGACTGGCAAAGGTTGCGATCTCCAACCCTGAAAAACGAGCTAAAAAAATGTACGAAAGAGCTCCAAATGCTCCTAGAGGAGAAAAGGGAAACAAAATTTCAAAATAGAATTAAGTCCCTCACGGCCACATCCTGTACAGATTATTCTTTGTGGCGCTCTCTCAAATATCTAAAACGGCCGGTTCAGCAGGATCCTCCAATACGAATGCAAAATGGTGAATTTGCTCGAAGTGACCACGAAAAAGGAGTAGCATTTGCAACCCATCTTTCAAATGTGTTTACTCCAAATGAAGGCCAAAATGTTCTCCAAGAAAATACTCCACAATTACCAGCAATCCCACTTGGATTTAAACTAGATGACTTAAATAAAACTATATCCAAAGACATAGAGAATAAGAAAGCACCAGGGTATGACAGAATAACGGGTGAAATGTTAAAAGCGCTTCCCATAGCAGCTATTAAGCAACTACTATACATCTTCAATAGTATGATCCGATTATGTCACTATCCTAATCCATCGAAACTATCTGAAATTATCATGATCCCAAAACCAGGCAAAGACCCGACAATACTAAGCTCCTACAGGCCAATAAGCTTAATCTCTATCTTTTCCAAACTATTCGAAAAATTATTGCTGAGAAAAATTCAGCCCATCTTAGAACTGCACGAAACCATACCAAGTCACCAGTTCGGATTTAGAGAGCAGCACGGTACGATAGAACAAGTGCATAGAATTGTTTCAGAAATAAGGTCAACTTTTGAAACCAAACGATATTGCACCGCACTATTCCTAGATGTGGCACAAGCCTTCGATAAAGTATGGCTAGAAGGCCTCTTGTATAAAATAAAACAAACACTTCCATATAATCTGTGCGGGATCCTAGAAAGCTTTTTAACAGGTAGAAAATTTCGGGTAAGGCACAAAAGTTTTACAACCGAAAGTCATCCAATTTCTGCTGGAGTTCCACAAGGTAGTGTTCTAGGGCCTGTATTATACTTAATTTACACAAGCGATCTGCCAACGAACGCGAGACTTGTCACGTCGACCTTCGCAGATGATACGGCTATACTAAGTGTGCACGCAAATCCCATAACTGCTACTATCCAATTGCAGAGACATATAAAAACTTTAGAGGAATGGCTTACTACGTGGAGAATTAAGGTCAACGAATCTAAATGTGTACAAGTAACTTTTAGCCTGATGAAAGACACATGTCCACCAGTCTCAATAAATGGGAAAATAATAACTCAGAAAGACTTCGTTACGTACCTTGGAGTCACACAGGATAGAATGACTTGGAAAAATCACATTGACAAAAAGATTATGCAATCCAAGTTGAAAATAAGCCAGCTGCAATGGTTAATTGGTCCAAGTTCCAGACTGGGATTAGATAATAAGATATTAATATTTAATATGGTTTTGAAACCAATTTGGATGTATGGAATACAACTATGGGGCTCAGCATCGAAATCTAGCGTAGAGAGAATTCAAAGGCTACAGTCCAAGATATTAAGAACAATATGCAAAGCTCCTTGGTATGTAAAAAATTCAATTATACATAATAACCTAGAGATAAATACGGTGACCGAAGAGATAGAGAAAATGCAAACAAATTTTGCAAAAAGATTAGCCAACCATCCTAATTCATTAGCAAAAAGTCTCCTAAAGCAAAACTATCCTAGGCGGTTAAAGAGAAAGGATGTAAACCTCAATTGTGCATAAGGTCATATTCTGTTAGACCAATATCTCGAAAGTAACGTAAAGTAAAGATAATGATGAACGTCGCCGAATCGACCGACCAATGGCCATCGCGGTGAACGGCACCTAGTCCCTGGCGTTCATAGTACAGGCTAGTGGAAATAACGTAAAATACAATAAACGTCGCCGAAGCGTCCGACCAACGGCCACCGCGATGAACGCACCTAGTCCCTGTTGTTCATTGCACGGGCTAGCGTAAATACCGAACAATACAATAAACGTCGCCGAAGCGACCGACCAATGGCCATCGCGATGAACGCACCTAGTCCCTGGCGTTCATAGTACAGGCTAGTGGAAATAACGTAAAATACAATAAACATCGCCGAAGCGTCCGACCAACGGCCACCGCGATGAACGCACCTAGTCCCTGTTGTTCATCGCGCCAGCCCGCGCGAAGACAAACACCTCTACGACCACCATGCTATGGCTGTACAATGTACATATAAATGTAAATGAAAACTTAAACAGTTTAATCCACTTTTGAAAAAAAAACTGAAATAAAATAATAATAATAATAAATAAATAAATAAATAATAACAGTGACCTAGACCAAGATAAAACTCCATTACACAACTAGGTTAATATTACACTCCTAGGTTAAGATACATGCCATATGTGTATATGTAAAAAGGCTCTTTGCCAACTTTATTATTTGTAGCATTGGCAACAAATAATTTATTGTATTAGTTTGTAAGATTTGCGAAATTATTGTTATTTTCTAAGCAAGAAAGATTCAATAAAAAAATATGATGAAAAAAAAAAATAATAACTTTTATTTTCTGATGGAAAAATTAAACTCAAGAAATTACTTTTATTTTCTGATAGAAAAATAAAGCTCAAAAAAAACTTTTATTTTTTAGGGAAAAATAAAACTCAAAAAAAAACTTATTTTCTGATCGAAAAATAAAACTCAAAAAATATCTTTTATTTTCTGATAGAAAAATAAAATCAAGAAATAAGTTTTATTTTCTGAGGGAAAAATAAAACTCAAGAAATAACTTTTATTTTCTGAGCAGAAAATAAAACAGAAAAAAAACTGAAATAAAATAATAATAATAATAAATAAATAATAACAGTGACCTAGACCAAGATAAAACTCCATTACACAACTAGGTTAATATTACACTCCTAGGTTAAGATACATGCCATATGTGTATATGTAAAAAGACTCTTTGCCAACTTTATTATTTGTAGCATTGGCAACAAATAATTTATTGTATTAGTTTGTAAGATTTGCGAAATTATTGTTATTTTCTAAGCAAGAAAGATTCAATAAAAAAAATATGATGAAAAAAAAAAATAACTTATTTTCTGATGGAAAAATTAAACTCAAGAAATTACATTTATTTTCTGATAGAAAAACAAAGCTCAAAAAAAAACTTTTATATTTTGAGGGAAAAATAAATCTCAAAAAAACTTTTATTTTCTGATCGAAAAATAAAACTCAAAAAATATCTTTTATTTTCTGATAGAAAAATAAAACTCAAGAAATAAGTTTTATTTTCTGAGGGAAAAATAAAACTCAAGAAATAACTTTTATTTTCTGAGCAGAAAATAAAACTCAGAAAATAATGATTAAAAATCAATTTTTTTATAAAAAATAAAAGTTAATGCACCTAGAGATAGTCTGCGTTACAGTGATTACATCTGTCTACCTCTTTTGCGTTTAGCATTTCTCCTTCAGTATGATTTTTTTAGTCAAAATTTAAAAAATAACGATTATTTGCAATCCCTGTGTCCGACTCATTTTGAAATTTTAGCTTTCTTTATAGCTTCCTGAATCTCCCTGGCTGAGAGAGCAAGTGGCGCGTCCTTGTTTGGCTTTTTACGCAGCCGTCTGAGGATTCGACGTTTGGCCTTATCTACCGAAGGATGCAGTAGGAATTGTCGGAATCTCCTGTGACACACGTATCATGTGTATATAGGGCCAGGGTTGGGTTCGTTACCTGCTATGAGTAAGAGTAGGTTGAGCAATCCTGTTGCCAGGTATTGCTTCAGTGGACTTGATCTGTAAGTTTCTCGTGCCGGTCTAGCAGGCACGTAGCCAGGGGGGGGGGGGGCTCGGGGGGCTCAAGCCCCCCCCCCCCCCGAAATTCGAAGGAAGTATTTTTTTTTGTAATTTCCTCAACTCGCGTCTCACAAATTCGAATGTCAAGCATGGCGAAAGCGGGTTTGGATTTTCTTTAAAAAATTTAGCTCTTTCAAGCCCTTTTTTCGTGAACCTAGCCCAAATCAAAGTGCGCAAGTTCGAGTCTTGGCAGAAGCAAAAATAACCTGATGAGTCTTAGAGGGATCTAAGGCGAAACAGCTGTAGTTACATCCATGCTTAAAAAGTTTTTTTCTAGTTTATAAAAAATAAAAAATTAAATATAACATGGGCCTGTGCTCGTTAAATTAAATATATCAAAATTTTTTCTGCCAACACTAAATTTCTAGATAACAAGTAAGGAAGCCTAAGTTCGAGTTCTCGCTATGATCTCCATTCACTGGGATATTGCTGTTGATCCTGACCATGTCATAGACATTTTATCAAAAAACAAATCCAGAAGGCTACTTCTTTGATGAAAAGGTTATTGTAAAAGAAAGTTTTATATGAAATTTTGTACCACATTCCATATGTATATGTATGTATGTATGTACATAATAAAAGTCAATTAAAATAGCTTTTCAGTAATCTTGTACATATGTACAAATTTTTTCCATATTCATTTTCAAAATAATCAACCAATATGTATATGTATGTGGGGGGGGGGGGGGGAGTGCAATTTGTCCATAATTTCTGTAAGCCCCCCCCCGAAACGAATTCCTGGCTACGGGCCTGCGGTCTAGACAGGGTGTTGAATAAACGTTAATAGAATAAAAAAAACTTTATCTGCAGAAAACTCCAGTTCTTTCTGGTCCTGATGAAATTCAATATGTATACCACGTTTTTTATTTGACAGCTAGTAAGTATATATAAAGGATGGTTCACAACAATGTAAAAGAAGAAATAATAACAACTCGTTCACAATGATTTGTAATGGTATGAACAGAATGAAAACGCAAGTAAATAATATCGAACATTCTCCCCCACGAAGAACGAATGTTCTTATACTCCGCTTCAAGTGTTCTCTCCAGCATCAGCTTCTCTTTGATTCGCTTCCGCAGATTCCAATATTGGCAGCAGACATACTTTTGATATAGGTCGTTTTAAGATCTTGCCGTTACAAACGAGGGTAACTACTCTGACTAATCCATCTGCTCCTGTATGTACCTGATCTACTTTTGCTAATGGCCAATACCATGGTGCACTCTGCTCATGCTTCAGCAATACCACGTCTCCAGCCTTAAGATTACAATGTGTTTGTAACCATTTGGGGCGGATCTGGAGAGTGTGTATATATTCATCACTCCATCGTCGCCAAAAATGTTGTTTAGGTCGTTCTACTAGCTTCCATCGACTGAGAGCGTCAATGTTCTCAGATATTAAGTCCATTTCGGAAACACAGGTGGTTGGTTCGCCAACAAGAAAGTGAGCTGGCGTTAAAGTTTGACAATCGCTGGGATGGCTCGTCAATGTACACAATGGTGGCGAATTGAGACAACTTTCAATTTGAGCTAGAAGTGTTGTTAGTTCCTCAAAGGTGAGAACTCGATCTCGCATTACCCGTCGAAGATGATGCTTAAACGATTTGACACCAGCTTCCCACAAGCCTTCAAAGTGGGGTGAGCCAGGGGAATGAAGTGCCATTTAGTTCCCTATTAGCTAGATCCGCTGCCAAATATTCGGGCAACTCTAGACTCTGAAGCTCAAAGCGAATTTTAAGCTCCTTGTCAGCGCCAATAAAAGTGGTTCCACAGTCGGAATACAGATCGGTGCAAGGGCCTCTTCGAGAGATAAATCTTTGAAAAGCCGCGATGAAGGCTTCTGTAGTTAAACTGGACACAGCTTCAAGATGAATGGCTTTCGTACACATACAAACGAAGAGGAAAATGTAAGCCTTTACAGCTGTAGCTTTTCGTAATGTAGATAGTTTAATTAAAATTGGACCAGCGCAGTCAAGCCCACTGTGATTAAATGGCCTAGCAGGCTGTATTCGAACCGCGGGCAAGTCACCCATTTTTTGTTCCTGCGCTTTAGCAAGATACTTTGTACACACCAGGCAATTTCGTAGCACTGATCTGGGGGTCAATTCTCGTTCTGTGAAAACGTGAAGTGTAAAATTTTTTTTTCATTTTCATTTTCACAAACAATTTTCATCTATGTTTTCACAAACGCTAGTTTTGTGATTCTCGTTTGTGCTGTGAAAAACGTGTTCCATTATCACTTTTATTATGAAACCTTTACAACTATGTCATTAGGCAAATGTCAAAATTTAACAAATGACAAAAATAATATACACTTACGGAAAACAGTATTGGCACAGTAGACAAAGTTAAGAAGAAATAAAAATTTTGTTATACGTAAAAGAAAAAATTACATTAATTCATGAAAATGGAATTAAGTCCTATTTTTATGTGGAAAAAGTAGTGACACACTTTTTCTTTCAGATTAAAAAGCAACTAAATTTTGAACGATAACATGTTGTGGGCTTACAGTATCGCTTTATAACAGAAAGAGTACCATTCGATGAGGTTTATTTAGAGGACTCTGAAGAACCTGAGGTAAAATTACCTCACATACGACCATTTCAAGTCGTTTGCAACTAGTAGATGATTTCGCCAACGATATTATTAAATTATAAATCATTTATGTAATTTAGATACATATCGTCGTTGAAGATGCATTTTTGCGTAAGAGGTATTTTCATTTTCGCGTAGCGGACATTGGTTGAACTTTACAGGAGAGCATAAAAACTATTTCATTTCAAAACCGTTACTTATTTCTGCGTACAAACTTAAATTTAAATAGCTACGAAGATCAGTTTGTTAGCTAAAACATCAACTTAGTGTAAAAAAAAGGAAACAAAAATGTCCCTTACTCGAAAATGAAAATACCTCTTACGCAAAAATGCATCTTCAACGACGATATATTATATTCTTCTTTGCTGTAAAGTCCTTATTTCAGTCGTTTTAACAACAATGCACTGACGAGTTTTATAGCCGGGCTTCTCTCCCAATTCGAGGTGTGCTCCTTAACTTTATTTGGTTTTCCTACTAATGGGGCTGATCTACAGTTTTATGCCGACTCCGAACTGCGAATGCATTTCTTGTGAGAATCTTTCTCATCACAGAAATACACTCGGAGCGTATGCCACCCTCTGCCGATAGGTGACCGCTATTTTTTTTTTAAACTTAATAATTGGGTTTTTTTTAATTAGAAAAAAATTGTGTTGTTTGTCGGGACTGGGGTTAGAACCCAATACTTTTGGTATGCCAAGCGAGCACTCTACCCACTACACCACAGAGGCCACAGTATTTAAAATAAAAATATTAAAAACATAAAAAAATTAAACAAAAGATTCACATAAAAAAAATAAAAATAAAAACAAAAACAAAAGATCAAAAATAACAAAATAAGGTAACAGAAAAACATATAAAAAAACAAACAAAAAAATAACGTGATGAAAATATTACTTAAAAACAAAACAAACAAACAAAAGCATAAATATGTATAAACAGCCAATAAAAAAAACAACAAAAAAATAAAAAAAAAAAAAAAAAAAAAAAAAAAACAGTATACGGCGCGGCGGTCGCTTTTGCCGCATACACCACTTTTCACCTCCATTTTCCTAGCAAAATTATCTGTGATAAATAATTTTTCATATGATAATATTCTGACAAATGTTTTCATTTTCACACGATACAGGAATCAAGTGCAAAGCGATATTGTGAAAAAATCTTGTTCCGTTTCAATTTATTTTCATCATATGAAAACGCTGAGACAGTTGATTTCATTTTTCATAGAACGAGAATCACAAATGTAATGAAAACGTGAAAAAGCTTTTCATTTCACGTTTTTCCAGAAGGGGAATTGACCCCCTGGCCAAACCTCAGGATGATAAAATCCAAAAGCGCCGCAGTACGTAAGTCATCATTAATTGCACTCCTCCATGTAATGTTTGGTGATGACTATCTCTAAATATAAGTAACGATAGTGGGTTGTGTTTAGTTAGTAAAATTGGATGTTTGGTGTCAAACAGCGCCGTAGATTTCGAAATTCTACCTCCGACTCTAAGTACATTATCTTTATCGAGAAATGGAGCAAGTTGAAGAATCCGATTGTTTTTATTGAGAATACCATTTTTCGATAAGCAGCTGATTTCATTGGGAAAGTCTACTCGTTGAGCAACCTTTACAACAGTCACAAGAGCGCAGTTTAGTTCAGACGATTTCAAGAAACCTCTCTCTTGGTCTTCCCTGGGTGCGATCCGGTCTCGGAGCAAAGACGATTTAAGAACGTTATAAAAGCGAATTATGTATGCAGTAACTCGAAGCAGTTTAGAGAGGCTTGAGTATTTTGTAATTAATGAGAATTTTCGGTGTCGTTAGCTGTTACAGTGGTGTTGTGTAACGTAATAGCCGATTTTCGTTGCTCAAGATTAGTCTCCAAACTGTGTTTAACCTTTGGCTACTCTACGGGTGTTAATTGCAACCACGGTGGTCCATTCCACCATAACGAGTGCGTACGAAGTCGAGATGGCGTTAAGCCTTGAGTTAAACAGTCGGCTGGATTTTCGCTGGTAGGAACGTACTTCCACTGTGATGTGTTTGATAAACGTTGAATCTCAGCAACTCTATTTGCTACGTAAACTGCCCATCGATTAGAGGGACTGCGAATCCAACTTAATACCGTAGTGCTATCTGTCCAGTAGTATGTACCTTCAAGGCTTGATTCAAAATAAGCTGAGACCTTTGCCATTAATTTTACCAACAATGTAGCTCCACATAGCTCGTCGGGGAATCGATAGGACCTTCAGTGGTGCAACCTTTGTTTTCGATTGAATTAATGTTGCAGAAACTACACAATCATTATTAACGACGGCATAAACTACGGCACCATAAGCAGCTTGCGATGCATCGCAAAATCCATGCAAGTCAACTTTGCTTAATCGATTTTTGCCTAACCATCTAGGTATCTTGATATCTTCTAATTCTTTCAAAGTCACGATAACGAATCCATTCTAGATGAAGTTTTGGAGGAAGCGGGTCTTGCCAGTCTAATCCTTCTAACCATAGCTTTTGAAATATCATTTTTGCTACGATAGTGGTCGGTGCCAGCCATCCTAAAGGGTCAAAGAGTTTGGTAGCATCTGAAAGGAAACTGCTCTTAGTTACCGCTGCAGAAAAATTAAAATCTATTTTAAAGCAGAATTGGTCTTCTTTAGTTTCCCAGTAAAGCCCTAGAGCCTTAACGAAGCTCTCTGAGGTTAAACGAAATGAGTTATGTTTATCTCTGTATTCCGCAGGTATTAATTCCAGCAAGTCGGAAGAGTTTGAGTTCCATGTTCGTAAGTTAAAGCCACCTCTCTTGCACATCAAAGTTAGTTGTTTGTTTATTTCTATTACCTCTTCGATGGAATCTCCCCCAGAAAGTATATCATCGACATAGCTGTCACTCACTAGAATTCTAATTGCAAGAGGGAAGGAGTGCTGCTCATCATGTGCGAGTTGATGCAAGACACGTATGGCTAAGTAAGGCGCTGAAGTAGTACCGTAGGTAACCGTGCAAAGCTTGTAAATTTTTGTGATTTCATTCATGCTATCTCTCCAAAGAATACACTGGAAATGTTGATGTTTGTCACAAACGTTGATCTGACGAAACATTTTCTCTAGATCGGCAGTGAATGCAATTTTGTTATGTCTCCATCGAGAGAGAATAAGCGGCAAATCATTTTGAAGAGCAGGCCCAGCAGCGAGTTCTGAATTGAGCGACGTCTGTTCGGGATGATGATTTCCACCATCAAATACCACTCTTAATTTAGTTGTGCTGTTGCTTTCTCTTAAGACACCATGAGGACAGAGAAAATAAGAGTTAACTGGTATGTCTGTCGGATACTCTCCTATTGCTTTCATATGCCCTAAACTTATATACTCATCCATAAAATTCTTGTAAAGTGTTGCAAATTCAGGTTGTAATTTAAATCGCTTTTCCAGCTGATTCAGTCTTCTTAGTGCGTTGTAAGATGTGTGGCTAAATGACGGCAGATCTGACACATGAAGAAATCGTTTGAATGGTAAATGCACGGTATATCGTCCAGTCGCATCACGAGTGTGAGTTTCTAAGAAATGTTTTTCAACGGCAACTTCCTCACAACACCGGCAGCATCATAAGCAAAATTATATCGCTCCGTGTTTTTTTTATTGTAAATTTGCGTTTCTACTCGATTTTTTAATCGGGTTTTTGATAAAATCGGTGCCGAGACGTGGGAAGCGATTTCCCTCCGACGAAGTTGTGAAAAAAAACCAAAAAGATAAGTATTTTAAAACTATTTAGTTTCAATAAATACTTTCCGATATATACATACGTATATAAATACAAAAATAAATACGTACGTACATATATACTGAAACTTTTTGTCCCGTGCAGAGTTGCATCTGAAGTGCTGTACCGGCAGGTGGCGCTGTCAAATTCGTTTGAAGGTCGGATCAGCTGGTGTGACATTTCCGGTGAACTGCATTGCCGATATTGAGTTTCTACTATTGGCCGGTAGGTGGCGCTGCACTAGTATCCGCTGTGCTGTCAAGAGTGCAGAGATCTGCACTATTCCAACTGCAGTTATACATATACATACGTGTAAACTATAGATTTTAATTAAAACGAAATAAAATAAAATAAAAATAAAAATAAAATAAAAATAAAATAAAATTAATAAAATAAAAATAAAACAGATTAAAATAAAATAAAATAAATAAAATACATGAGTGATCCAGGCACTCTAACAATAACATATTGAGGAACAATGGGTATTTCACATGGGTAATACAACTCAAGTTCTCCCACATCCCAAACAGTCCCCAGACCACAACCCGATCAAGTACCGGAGGGATGAGCTGGAGCGGCGGCAAAGAACGCGGTGCGTCACCAGCGAGCAAAGTCTAAAAGCAGCCTCTATGGAAGAATGGACAAATATTAGGGAGGAAACTACCAAAAAGTTGGTATTTTCTATGCCAAACCCTCTTAATGATGTTGGAAATTTAAACAGTACGCCCACAATATACTAGCGTTTAAAATTTAGTTATTATTTAATCTGAAAGTGCCAAGTGTGCCAATACTTTTTTCCACATAAAAATAGGACTTTTTTAATTCCACGAATTAATGTGGTTAAAATATTTCATGAATTAATGTAATATTTTCCTTAACGTATTCTTAATACTTGTACTAATGTAACAAAAATTGGACTTTTTTAATTCCACGAATTAATATGGTTAAACCATTCCATGAATTAATTTACTTTTTACTTTAACGTATTCTTAGTACAAGTACTAATGTAACAAAAATAGGAAATAATAAAAACTTTATTTCTTTGGAAGCGTTTTTTTGAGGTCGAAACCAACTTTGCTGTGCCAATACTTTTTTCCGTGAATGTATGTATATACTTAAATTCGTTTTGTAGGAATGTCAAAATTTGTTAATTTTTTGTACTGGGCTTGAAAAACCAATACATATTACAGTTAATATTTGTTAGCGACCTTCGCGCGTGTTTTAAAATAAACCCCCCACTTTCTGTAATGGTTTCTATAGCCCGCACCGCAGTACCTACTTTTGTATGCAATACCATTTGCGTTAGCGAAAGTAGACTTCCTAAAAAACAAATTCAAAATTACGCTACACAACAAGCTCGGCCAATAGAGCTGCAGAAATATAGATATTCGCACAATCAATAGTTTTCGATAGTTAAAAAAACTATCGATACTATCGATAGTACTATCGAATTTTATTAACAAGCGAATATGTCAACACTTTAGCTGTTTATCAATCCTTCGTTTCTCTGGTGAGTCGTTTTCGAAAAAATTGGTATGAGAAGTAGCGAAATATGATTTCAAAGTTACAACTAATTTAGATGTCTTCAACTGAGGATGTGTCCTCTTCATGTGGTCAAATAAATTGGTTGTATTTCCGCTTGTTTTATAAATTTTCCCACAGGCGAGACACTTTGCAAGATCTCCATGTTGCTTGCGAAAAAAATTCCATATATCCGACCTTCCCTTTTTCTTTATTTCTTTCGTTTGCATCCGGTCATCACTTGAATCGCTAGATATTTCTTGGATGTCCTTACTGATCTCAATATTTATATGAAAAAACTTTCACCAATCGAATGGAAGAAGTATTCACACAAAGTGCACAGTATGCAGTGCGCCAATTGCATGTATGTGAGTATGTACTTACATATTGAAATTCTTACCGAACGATTCCAAAACGGCATCCATATTCTCTTCTCCTTCCAGGACACCAACATTCGTATTTATTCTAATAATGAGACAGGAGTATTTTTGACCTATTCGCAATAAGTTAAATTTTACTTATCTATATAATGTGGCAAAACCGGCAGCATCATAAGCAATTTTATATCGCTCCGTGTTTTTGATAAAATTGGTGCAGAGACGTGGGAAGCGATTTCCCTCCCACGAAGTTGTGAAAAAAAACCAAAAAGATAAGTATTTTAAAACTATTTAGTTTCAATAAATACTTTCCGATATATACATACATATATAAATACATAAATAAATACGTACGTACATACATATATACTGAAACTTTTTGTCCCGTGCAGAGTTGCATCTGAAGTTCTGTACCGGCAGGTGGCACTGTCAAATTCGTTTGAAGGTTGGATCAGCTGGTGTGACATTTCCGGTGAACTGCATTGCCGATATTGAGTTTCTACTATTGGCCGGTAGGTGGCGCTGCACTAGTATCCGCTGTGCTGTCAAGAGTGCAGAGATCTGCACTATTCCAACTGCAGTTATACATATACATACGTGTAAACTATAGATTTTAATTAAAACGAAATAAAATAAAATAAAAATAAAATAAAAATAAAAATAAAATAAAATTAATAAAATAAAAATAAAACAGATTAAAATAAAATAAAATAAATAAAATACATGAGTGATCCAGGCACTCTAACAATAACATATTGAGGAACAATGGGTATTTCACATGGGTAATACAACTCAAGTTCTCCCACATCCCAAACAGTCCCCAGACCACAACCCGATCAAGTACCGGAGGGATGAGCTGGAGCGGCGGCAAAGAACGCGGTGCGTCACCAGCGAGCAAAGTCTAAAAGCAGCCTCTATGGAAGAATGGACAAATATTAGGGAGGAAACTACCAAAAAGTTGGTATTTTCTATGCCAAACCCTCTTAATGATGTTGGAAATTGAAACAGTACGCCCACAATATACTAGCGTTTAAAATTTAGTTATTATTTAATCTGAAAGTGAAGTGTGCCAATACTTTTTTCCACATAAAAATAGGACTTTTTTAATTCCACGAATTAATGTGGTTAAAATATTTCATGAATTAATGTAATATTTTCCTTAACGTATTCTTAATACTTGTACTAATGTAACAAAAATTGGACTTTTTTAATTCCACGAATTAATATGGTTAAACCATTCCATGAATTAATTTACTTTTTACTTTAACGTATTCTTAGTACAAGTACTAATGTAACAAAAATAGGAAATAATAAAAACTTTATTTCTTTGGAAGCGTTTTTTTGAGGTCGATACCAACTTTGCTGTGCCAATACTTTTTTCCGTGAATGTATGTATATACTTAAATTCGTTTTGTAGGAATGTCAAAATTTGTTAATTTTTTGTACTGGGCTTGAAAAACCAATATTACAGTTAATATTTGTTAGCGACCTTCGCGCGTGTTTTAAAATAAACCCCCCACTTTCTGTAATGGTTTCTATAGCCCGCACCGCAGTACCTACTTTTGTATGCAATACCATTTGCGTTAGCGAAAGTAGACTTCCTAAAAAACAAATTCAAAATTACGCTACACAACAAGCTCGGCCAATAGAGCTGCAGAAATATAGATATTCGCACAATCAATAGTTTTCGATAGTTAAAAAAACTATCGATACTATCGATAGTACTATCGAATTTTATTAACAAGCGAATATGTCAACACTTTAGCTGTTTATCAATCCTTCGTTTCTCTGGTGAGTCGTTTTCGAAAAAATTGGTATGAGAAGTAGCGAAATATGATTTCAAAGTTACAACTAATTTAGATGTCTTCAACTGAGGATGTGTCCTCTTCATGTGGTCAAATAAATTGGTTGTATTTCCGCTTGTTTTATAAATTTTCCCACAGGCGAGACACTTTGCAAGATCTCCATGTTGCTTGCGAAAAAAATTCCATATATCCGACCTTCCCTTTTTCTTTATTTCTTTCGTTTGCATCCGGTCATCACTTGAATCGCTAGATATTTCTTGGATGTCCTTACTGATCTCAATATTTATATGAAAAAACTTTCACCAATCGAATGGAAGAAGTATTCACACAAAGTGCACAGTATGCAGTGCGCCAATTGCATGTATGTGAGTATGTACTTACATATTGAAATTCTTACCGAACGATTCCAAAACGGCATCCATATTCTCTTCTCCTTCCAGGACACCAACATTCGTATTTATTCTAATAATGAGACAGGAGTATTTTTGACCTATTCGCAATAAGTTAAATTTTACTTATCTATATAATGTGGCAACACCGGCAGCATCATAAGCAAAATTATATCGCTCCGTGTTTTTGATAAAATTGGTGCAGAGACGTGGGAAGCGATTTCCCTCCCACGAAGTTGTGAAAAAAAACCAAAAAGATAAGTATTTTAAAACTATTTAGTTTCAATAAATACTTTCCGATATATACATACATATATAAATACATAAATAAATACGTACGTACATACAAATATACTGAAACTTTTTGTCCCGTGCAGAGTTGCATCTGAAGTTCTGTACCGGCAGGTGGCACTGTCAAATTCGTTTGAAGGTTGGATCAGCTGGTGTGACATTTCCGGTGAACTGCATTGCCGATATTGAGTTTCTACTATTGGCCGGTAGGTGGCGCTGCACTAGTATCCGCTGTGCTGTCAAGAGTGCAGAGATCTGCACTATTCCAACTGCAGTTATACATATACATACACATGCATTGCCGACAATTCTTCAATATCAGCTGTGCAGATCAGCAGGTGGCAGCTGCCAACTTTCGTACTGCCGATATTGAGTTCTACTATTGGCCGGTAGGTGGCGCTGCATCAGTATCCGCTGTGCTGTCAAGAGTGCAGAGATCTGCACTATTTCAACTGCAGTTATACATATACATACGTGTAAACTATAGATTTTAATTAAAACGAAATAAAATAAAATAAAATTAAAATAAAATAAATAAATTAAAAATAAAACAGATTAAAATAAAATAAAATAAATAAAATAAAATACATGAGTGCTCCAGGCACTCACTCTAACAATAACATATTGAGGAACAATGGGTATTTCACATTGAGGTGCAGTACCAATGAAACCAACCTAAACGTGCGTAAAGATAAAACAGACGATCAAAGAGCACGATCCTGCTGACCCGCTATTCCTGGAAATATTCCGCAATTTCCTCTACCTCAATCCTTAGGGAATTCAAATAACGCAACATCTGCATCTAACTCAAAAACGAGTAGTGAAATGCAAAAAGTGGGCGAAAAGGTTCAAACCGGAATGGACCGCTATATATCAGTAGTTAAAAGAAAGCGGTCCCCGGAAAAAAGTGGTAAACCTAATAAAGTTTTAAAAAATTCCACGGTGAAAGAACCATCAAATGATGCACCCCAAGTAGCATTAGCCAATAACAGATTTAGCCTCCTTGCGCAAAAGGATGATAAGACTCCGGAAATACCGCAAAAAAAATCCAAACCTCCACCAATCTACCTGAGAGAACCAAGTTCTGGCTTACTTGTAAACAAATTGATAGCGTTGATAGGGGAAAAGAATTTCCACATTGTACCAATTAAAAAGGGAAATATCCAGGAAGTCAAAATCCAAACGTACGGCGAGGAATACTTCCGTAAAGTAACCAACGACTTTGAAAAAAACAAGAAGTCTTTCTATACATTCCAGCTGAAGAGTAGCCGCGGCTTGTCTGTTGTGTTGAAAGGAATAGAAAGTTCCGTAAGTCCAACTGAAATTGAGAATGCTCTAAAAGAAGAAGGGTTTAAAGTACGATATGTACATAATATAAAAAACAAATCGAACATACCACAGCCAATGTTTCGAGTAGAAATAGATCCAGAGTTCCAACTCTTAAAGAAGGGAGATGTACATCCCATATACAACCTACGGTACCTTCTGCACCGTCGTATCTCGGTGGAAGAACCACACAAACGGGTGGGCCCTGTACAATGCCACAACTTCCAGGAGTTTGGGCACACTAAGCGGCAGTGATGTCATTTTCACTTCGATCGAAGTATTTCACTTCACTTTTATGCCCATCACTTCGACACTTCCTCTTTCCCCAAATCACTTCGATTTTGACCAATCAGAATTAACTTACTTTTATAATTTATTCTTACAAATTCTAATAAAAGTTGCATATGCAAGTGAGCAAGAGGTAAATATTTATACAATTATAAGATATGGCATCCCTCATTGAGATGAATAATCGATTTTTTAAAAGCTCCTCTTATCTTTATCGCTTTTTTTAAGAGTTTGACACAGGGCCCCGGAGCGGAGTTCGTAACAAAAAAAAAATGGCAAATAATAGCCCGTGCACAATTCACTTTAAAGCAAAGCGAATTTCCAAATGCTACAATTAACACTTTGACAATTTCCACTTCACTTTTTTGCTTTGATTTATAACACTGATTTTGTGCAAAATATTTGGGGAATCGACTTTTTCTGCACCTAATCAGCAGCCGTGGGAGAAATTGAATTGTCAAAATTAATGTCAAAGCTTTCAAAGCGCTGTCAAATAGAGATTTCGGCTATTCGAAACTCTGAGGTGCTTTAAGCGCGTGAAGTAAGCTGCCATATGGCCAACTTTTATACATTTAAGTAGAGCTCAAAAAATTGTTGACATTTCTCAAAGCCAAGCAAGCAAAGAAAGCGTGCATTTGGCCAAAACCTTAAAGAAGTTGAGAGATATCGCACTTTACGCTACGCTTTACTCACTTCACTTTAAAATTTGGCGGTGACAACACTGCTAAGCGGTACTGTACCTTGCCTAGTGTTTGCGTCATCTGTGGGATTTACATACCTCCAAAGATTGTGTGAAACCGAGAGACAACTCACAATTAAAGAAATGTAGCAATTGCGGAGAAAATCACACGGCAAATTACAGAGGCTGCTCGGTGTATACTTCCTTAAAGGAAAGGGGTACTAAGAAAACCACTAGCGCCGCCTTGACTCCAAAGACCCAACCAGTTCCAAAACCCCAACATGTTCCAAATACGGTCAATAAAAGCCCGTCTCCACATAACTTGTTTCACCAAAGAAACATGTTTTGCTACATCTCGCTAAAAAACCCGTCTCCACGTGGCTGATCGTGATCAGTTTAACATTTCTCTTTCTAGCTCTTCTTAAATGTTTGTATGTTTGCTTATTTTTGCGTTTTTGTTTTGGGCTGTGTGAGATTTCGATAGATTTTCGATACAAAATTAGAGAAGACATCGATATCATCGAGGTTGGCAAGATGATTCAGAATGAAACACTGTTTCAATCTTCACTCGCTCTCAGAAATTTTGTATGGAAATTGGCGAGTTTCGGCACTGGTTTCCGTGTCGAAACAAGATTGAGAGAGAAAATGGAGAAAAAAAGAGCGAAACACGTTATGTGGAGACATGGTATAACAATGTTCGTCAGAATCATTTCAAGACATATTCACAAGCCCTCAAAGGTATAGAGGAGCCCGAAACTCAGGAGACCCCCACTCCGTCTACAAACTTGGAAAAAACCTTAAACAGTTTTGTGCAAATGATGCAAGATCATATGAAATCAATGCAAAATATGATGCAAGAATTAATCAGGAACCAAAACCTCCTATTACAAACAATCTTAACAAGACCATGAATTCACTCAATATAGGTTTTTGGAATGCTAACGGCCTAAGCCAACACCGGAATGAACTCCAAATATTTCTAGAAAGACAGCAGATAGACATAATGCTAATCTCTGAAACTCATTTGACGGCCTTTAATAATTTTAGTATTGACGGCTTTACGTTCTACGACACCAAGCACCCCGAAGGTAAAGCTAGAGGTGGAGCCGGAATACTTATTACAAAACGGATTAAACATCATCTACTGGTAGATTATTGCAGGAATTATATACACTCAACATCAGTGCACGTGGAAGATAGCTCTGGAGGGCTCACTGTAACTGCAATATACTGTCCTCCCCGTTTCAATATAACAGAATCCCAATTTACCGAATTCTTTACCAAGTTGGGCCCACGGTTTCTTGCAGCAGGAAATTATAACGCTAAACATACATTCTGGGGTTCCAGACTGATAACACCAGAGGGAAGAAACCTATTCAAAGCAATTTTAAGCAATGACCTAGACATTATTTCCACTGGTCAGCCAACATATTGGCCTACCGATAGAAGCAAAACCCCCGACTTAATAGACTTTGGTGTAACTCGTGGAATCGAAAGAGAATTAATTAAGATAAAATCGGCTTTCGATCTATCATTTGATCACTCTCCTTGTGTTACCACTATTGATATAATCCCATATTTCAACGAATTGAATTCGAGCTTAACCAATAAATTTACAAACTGGCTTAAGTACAAAAAATTTATCAGCTCTCATACCAACTTAAATTCAAGCCTTAAATCAGCAGCCGAAGTAGACTGCGCGATTACTGACTTCACAAATGTCCTTCAATTAGCAGCAAAGGTATCAACGCGCCCACAGCCTAACACTACCCAGAGGAGTGTCCCTAGTTATTTAAAGGAAACGATATCACCAATCTCATCCACAAGAAAAGGCAAATTAGGAAAGACTGGCAGAGGCTACGCTCGCCAACTTTGAAATACGAACTGAAAAAATGCACGAAAGAGCTACAGATGCTATTGCAGGACAAAAAAGAAGCAGATTTCCAAAACAGAATTAAATCCTTGACAGCCAAATCTTCTACAGACTACTCATTGTGGCGGTCACTGAAAACTTTCAAAAGGTCAGTTTGCAGGATCCTCCAGTACGAATCGAAAACGGTGACTTTGCTCGAAGCGACCAGGAAAAAGGAACCGCATTTGCAGCCCACCTTTCGCGGGTATTTACTCCTAATCCAGGGAGCAATTTCCTCCCAGAACATGCCCTTCGCTTACCAACAGCCTCTCTCCAATTCAAGATAAATGACCTGAATAATGTTATCTGTAACGACATCCAGAAAAATAAGGCACCCGGACATGACAGAATAACCGGTGAAATGGTAAAACAACTCCCTCCAATTGCTACCAAGTTATTATTATACGTTTTCAATAGCCTCCTGCGACTAAACTACTTTCCTGAATCTTGGAAACTTTCCAAAATCATTATGATTCCAAAACCAGGGAAAACCCAACCCTGTTAAACTCTTACAGGCCAATTAGCTTAATTTCAATATTTTCCAAACTATTCGAAAAGTTGTTGCTGAAAAAATGCAGCCCATCCTAGACACACGCGGGACAATACCAAGTCACCAATTTGGGTTTAGAGAGAAACATGGTACGATAGAGCAAGTGCATAGAATAGTAACTCAAATACGGTCGGCTTTTGAAACCAAAAAGTATTGCACTGCACTCTTCCTAGACGTAGCACAAGCTTTCGACAAGGTATGGCTAGAAGGACTATTATTTAAAATAAGACGTACACTTCCGTACAATATATGCCTTATTTTAGAGAACTTTCTAACGGGAAGAAAGTTTCGAGTAAGGCAAAATGTTATACCACTGAAAGCTATCCAATCTTCGCCGGAGTTCCACAAGGTAGTGTTTTGGGACCCATTCTATATTTAATATTCACAAGTGACTTGCCCACTAATGAAAATTTCGTAATTTCAACATTTGCGGATGATACAGCAATACTTAGTGTGCACTCAAATCCCTCAACGGCTGCCAGACGGTTGCAAAGCCATCTAAGAATTGTAGAACAATGGCTTTCAGATTGGAGAATTAAAGTCAATGAATCTAAGTGTGTACAAGTCACTATTACTCTAAAAAAAGATACCTGCCCCTCTGTCTCAATTAATGGCAAAATAGTAACCCAAAAAGATTACGTCAGCTACATTGGTGTTACCTTAGACAGAAGGCTTACTTGGAAATATCATATTGATAATAAGTTAATGCAAGCAAAGCTGAAAATAAGCAATCTACAATGGATAATTGGTCCAAAATCTAAATTAAGCCTAGACAACAAAATACTTTTATTTAATATGGTGATAAAACCATCCTGGATATATGGAATACAGCTTTGGGGTTCAGCATCCAAATCCAGTCTAGAAACAATACAAAGGCAACAATCTAAGATATTAAGATCAATATGCCGGGCGCCTTGGTACATGAAAAATTCCGCTATACACAGTGATCTAAAGATTAACACAGTTGTTGAAGAAGTAAAAAATATACAAACTAACTACGCCACAAGACTAGGCAATCATCCAAACATACTGGCTAAAAGCCTGTTAGAACAGAGATACCCTAGGCGGTTAAAGAGAAAGGATATCCAGCTAAATTGTGACCAAGGCTAGAGCCACTAAAATTAAAACTTCGAATAGCCTATCCTATTAGGCCGTAAAACCTCTAAATTGCAAAAAGGAGCTTACTGAAATTCCTTCCATTCAGAAAGCTACAACAGCATTTACTAATACACATGTATAACATATGTATGATTCTGTTCCGGACGAGCCTATACCATTAGGCCGTAAAAATTCCTAAGTTCATTCACGCAGCTTATTGGAATTCCTTCCATTCCGAAAGCCGAAACAGCACTTACTAATGCAACACACGATTGTGTCATCGATAATCCTGTCCTGTCAAGCCGTATGAACTTTTAATACTATACAATCAGCTGCTTGGAATTACATTCCATTCCATTGAATATAATGAACGAATATAAAATAAAATAACGTACATACTCTTAGTAAAGACAAAAACATTCACATACACATAATAAATGTATTCATAAGTATTTATTTTATATCAAATAAAATTTTCATCCATATGTTATTTGAAGCAGTGGCAACGAATAACGTCATTGTATTCTAGGTTAAGATTCTATAAAAATTGTCATTCTTCAAGAATGATACAATAAAAACTATATCCGAAAAAAAAAAAACTTCCTCACTAGACATTATTCTGCTTTCCATAAATTCTTCTTGCTCCCAGAACAAACGGAGCTGCTCATCGATAGAACATAAATTTACCGAAAGGTTGCAATTGTTAAGGTCCGACTTAATTGGACCTGAGATCATCCAGCCAAAATGTGTTTCCTGTAGCAATAAACCGTTCTCGCACTTGATCATTCCAGTAAGCAGAATATCGGGGTATAAATCAGCACCCAAAATAAGGTCAATTTTTCCTGGGGAACTGAAATTAGGATCTGCAAGAAAAACATTTGGTAAGCCTTTCAGATAATTTTCTTCCATAGCTACAGGAGTGTAAGTGGTAACTTTCGGTAGTAAAATAAAATCGCATTCAAGGTCGAATGTGTAATTGTAGGGCGAACGCAAGTTAATTGTTACAGCTTTTTTTGCAATGACGGAATGCGTCCCTCCAATGCCTGATATTTTTGCAGTTATGCTACGAGTCTTTAACCTTAGCAATTGTACCGCATCCTCAGATATAAATGAAGTGTGTGCTCCTTGATCGACAAGGGCTTTAAAATAGAATTTCCTAGTGGGTGTGTTGACGAGTATTCGAACTGTGGCTAAAAGCACAAAGTTAGTTACATTTGTAGAAAGAGAATGCAAATTCACTGTCGGTTTATTTGCGGTCCCAGAATTGCTTAGATAATTAGGCGAAACAATAGACGAATTGTTTTTAGCTGACATTGAATTTCTAAAATTTGAGTCGTTATGGAGAAGAGTATGATGAGACTCTCCACAAACTTTACAGCGCGATGTTGTTGTACAGCAACTGCTGGTGTGACCCTTACCAAAGCAATTCATGCACAGTTTGTTTTGTTTTACGAATTCTTTTTTCTCAGCAGCGGAGAGTGCAGCGAATTTAAAACATTTATATAAAAGATGATTACGAGTGCAACATGGACAGTTAGTGTCCGATGTGGTAGTTGTTGCAGTATGAGCAGAGTTGGTGTAAGCTTTTCGACGCGATTCTTTGTTTGCGGTTGTTGTAGCCCTTTGATTTCTTAGGTTAGTGACATCTTCTTCCACGAATTCCAAGGCTTTGTACGTGGAATCTAGAAATTTCGTTTCGTGTCAACATCAAACGTTTTAAGAAGTGCAAGGCAGTTACGGGTAAGATCGAGTAGTTGTTGTATGCTATGTAGACGTCCATCTGTGGTTTGAGCATTAAACAATTATCGTAGAATTTGGTCGACAAGTTTGCGCTTGTTGTGATATCTATTAACTAATGCGGACCAGGCAGGTTCGTAACTAGAATTAGTTGCTGGATATTCGTCAACCATTTCTTTGGGAGTTCCAGTACAGGAACCCTTCAAGTATAAATATTTTTGCACCTGGGTAAGCGTAGGGTTGTTATTGACCAGGGACAAGAACATGTCGCGGAAAGGAATCCACTCCAAGTAATCACCAGAAAAGGTAGGTAAATCTATTTTAGGCAGACGTGCACTAGCTGAAATTGTATCATTGCGTGAATTGCTAACATCAAAGGTGCTAGCGTGACTACCAGGTATTTGGTGGAGCAAGTTCAATTTGCAAGTCGAGCAGTTTGGACTTGAACCTAATATAGAGATCGTAGCATTCGTAAAAGAGTTCATCCATTAGATAGGGAACGTCAACGTCTGCAATTGACATCGATCGTGCAGTGATGCAAATTTCGCTATGACCCTCCTTGAAGTTGCGAAAGATCAGTTCAACTTCAGCAAGAAGACTCTGTACATATCCGGCGGATTTCTCGGCAGTTGGTTTTGCTTCAAATGCATTAAAGAACCGTAAGAGATTGGCGTAAATGGATCGCTGTTCTTCGATAGAGTCGCTTAGTGCTTCCATTTTCCTTAATAGATTTTTGAGGTTAGCTAATCCACGTCAATAAGTAAATTGATAGGATACTTAGCTGACTGCCCTCAATGTTGAGGCTAATTAATAAAAATAACTTTAGATCAATCGTTTTAATAAATTTAGATGCGGGAATACGTTCCCGGGTTTCGGAACCATTTTAATGTTGAATAAACGTTAATAGAATAAAAAAAAACTTTATTTGTAGAAAACTCCAGTTCCACCACGTTTTTTATTTGACAGCTAGTAAGTATATATAAAGGATGGCTCACAACAGGTCTGTTTGGTGAGATTTTGGGTAGAATGCTATTTTATGTCAAACTGAAGATAAAGGCAAAAGTTCAACAAACGCATTTGTGCGAAATGCTATTTAGTGTCAAAAATTACGCTTAGGAACAGTGTTGCCACAGCCCCAAAATTATGGTATCACAAATTGATGCCTTCATGGTTTTTTTTTGTGGTCACGCTTTCCTTTACCGATCGTAAAAACCGTTTATAAAAGGGGCGTTGCACCGTCCTCCGATCCTATATCTGAAGTCGGAACAGTCCGGAGGCCGATAGTTTTCGAAATATAAATATTTGTTTTTTCAAAATACCTTTATTTTGGTGATAACGGGTTGAAAGGACCACATAATCCTCTTTCTGGGGCAAAATCTACGTACCCATCCACAGTAATCCTGCGTGGAATACCTTCATCGCCTTCATGAGTACTTAAATTTATAAAAATAAAAAAAACACCTAAGCAAAATTACATATGAATGATACGTAGATAATTTTTATTTTGGCTTAGAACAAATTTTATTTTTATCAAACTTTTGGTTGGACCACTCCGCATAGCGGGCATTTTGACTTAAAGGAGGACAGCGCGACAAATATTTAAGAACTGATTCAATGACTCCAAATCAATTCCAGAATCAGCTCTGGCAACTAGATCACCCAGCTCGTTTGACCCATTGCATTTTATAGAACTTTTATATTACTCGGTACAGTACCAAATTATTCATATTTATTTGCATGTGAAAAAATTTCATTTCAGTATTATCTTTATATTTTTATATTATTAAAAAAAAAAACGATATCGTTAAAACCACGAAAGTAGCTTACTTTATAAATTTTAATTTTTGTCTCAAAAATTTTTCTGTGTTAGAACCCCAAAAGCAGCATATTTTATTAATTTTAATTTTTTTTTTTCAAACATTTTCGGTGATACCAAAAAAACCATAAATGTATCAATTTGTGATACCAAATTTTTTTAGGCTGTGGCAACACTGTTTACAATTTCTCCTCTTCTTCAGAGATTTTGACACATTTTAGGAAAGTACCCACACAAATCCTGTGTGCGGATTCCTACAAATAGCTAGTCTTCTTTCTCGCTCACATCCTCTGATCCTCTCGCTCTTTTGTGGTAAAATACCTGCAAATCATACGCTTTCCTACACTCAACAAACGCTATTAACAATAGGTCTGTTTGGTGAGAATTTGGGTAGAATGCTATTTTATGTCAAACTGAGGATGAAGGCAAAAGTTCAACAAACGCATTTGTGCGAAATGCTATTTAGTGTCAAAAATGACGCTAAGGAACAGTGTTGCCACAGCCTCAAAAATTATGGTATCACAAATTGATGCATTCATGGTTTTTTTTCGTGGTCACGCTTTCCTTTACCGATCGTAAAAACCGTTTATAAAAGGGGCGCTGTACCGTCCTCCGATCCTATATCTGAAGTCGCAACAGTCCGGAGGCCAATAGTTTAAGAAATATAAATATTTGTTTTTTCAAAATACCTTTATTTTGGTGATAACGGGTTGAAAGGACCACATAATCCTCTTTCTGGGGCAAAATCTACGTACCCATCCACAGTAATCCTGCGTGGAATACCTTCATCGCCTTCATGAGGGAGTACTTAAATTTATAAAAAAAAAAAACACCTGAGCAAAATTACATATGAATGATACGTAGATAATTTTTATTTTGGCTTAGAACAAATTTTATTTTTATCAAACTTTTGGTTGGACCACTCCGCATAGCAGGCATTTTAACTTAAGGGAGACAGCGCGACAAATATTTAAGAACTGATTCAATGACTCCAAATCAATTCCAGAATCAGCTCTGGCAACTAGATCACCCAGCTCGTTTGACCCATTGCATTTTATAGAACTTTTATATTAATTGGTACAGTACCAAAGTATTCATATTTATTTGCATGTGAAATTTAAGTATTATCTTTATATTTTTATATTATTAAAAAAAAACGATATCGTTAAAACCACGAAAGTAGCTTACTTTATTAATTTTAATTTATGTCTCAAAAATTTTTCTGTGTTAGAACCCCAAAAGCAGCATATTTTATTAATTTTAATTTTTTTTTTTTCAAACATTTTTCCGTGATACCAAAAAAACTATAAATGTATCAATTTGTGATACCAAATTTTTTGAGGCTGTGGCAACACTGTTTACAATTTCTTCCTCTTCTTCAGAGGTTTTGACACATTTTAGGAAAGTACCCACACAAATTCTGTGTGCGGATTCCTACAAATAGCTAGTCTTTTTTCTCGCTCACATCCTCTGATCCCCTCTCTCTTTTGTGGTAAAATTCCTGCAACTCATACGCTTTCCTACACTCTACAAACGCTATTAATGTAAAAGAAGAAATAATAACAACTCGTTCACAATGATTTGTAATGGTATGAACAGAATGAAAACGCAAGTAAATAATATCGGAACAAGTGCAGAATAGCTACATTTTTGAAACTTTGACCCCCCCTAACTCCACACCTATATATTTGCACCAAAAAAAAATTATATTTTTAAACTCACCTTGAGAACCTTTATCGATCCCAACATGATCCAATTACCAGGTCGGTGCATGGTACATACACACAAACATGCCGTGAGCTGAATGTCAAACGGAATGTCAAAACTGAAAGGAGAACGAAATAATTTGACATTCAGCTCACGAGCGAATGATGGAGAAACTCAGAGAACGAAGAATTTGACCAATAGTAAACACGAATGTATGTATAGAATATGCAGAAGCAAAGAAATTGGATAGCTGTTGAAGAAAAAGAAGAAGTCAGCTGATCTGAAGAGCCGACCTGTATTGGTGGATCCTGGATCCCAATATAAAGTTTGTCGATTTGCAAAATGTAGCTATTCTGCACTTATGCCATAATATCGAACACAGGGTTAGACCAAAATAACAGCCCTTGGTCGGGGGAACCCCCGAGTCATTCCAGTGCGCAGAACCGGCTGTTGTGGGAATGTGGTAGACTTTGCTAAATGCCTGGCTAAAAAAAGTTTTTAAACAATATAAATGTCAAACAGTCGCTAACCGGTCGTTACCTGGCCGATGAATGGATGAATTTATTACTCTATTAGAGTAATTATTTTTCGAATAACACTTAACCGACTACTGAAAAACGGGGTTAAGTCTTATTCGCCGAATAACTTCTTATTCAACTCTTATCCGATGATTAAAAAACCTGCCCTAAAACATATAACATTGGTATAAAACGTTAGTTCGGCGTTTAATATTGAATTTAGTGGAAGTTTAGTGAAATCGAGCTGAATAACATTTAATTCATCGAAACATCCATTGGCATAAATTGAGAAATTGTAAGAAAGTATGTAGGTGCACCCTACACTATCGAATAGTTGGGGTTGGCTTTCCAATAATGTCACACGCCCCGATAAAAACGACTTTTACTGGGTTGTAGGGGAGGAGGAGTAGGTTCTGAATCAGTTAAATTTAGGCGCCGGACGTACCTAGTTTTCCTGGAATTTATTATAGTTGTTAAATTTTTACCAATAACAACCCCAATTCCTCATTTACAAAACAAATTTCACTCTTTATTTTAGTCACAACACGTATATTACTAATGTATTTATTAAATTTTACAATATTACGTTAAAATCACTTTTATTAAAAATGTTGCTAATAGTGACTTCACAGGGTGTACTACGCAGAAGGACATCACCGTGGCGGGAGCCACAGTTAGGGCACACGTCCGGACGGATGGCGTAGCCCAGTTATTTTTTATAAGCGCGGCCGAATGCCGCCAACGTATAAAAGTGTTCTGCGCAAAGGTTTTTTCTTTATCTATCGAATTTATATGGAGTTACTAAACTTTAACCATAAATTCCTCGAAAACGAGGTACGTCCGGCGCCTAAATTTTACGGATTCAGAACACGGGAAAACTTTCCAACCGTCTACCACGCGTTGGAAAAAAATATTTATTGGACGTTGTAGAGGAGATCCTCCTGATTCTAAATGTAAAAGTCCTGGCTTCCGGAGATGTATAGTTTTTAAGTAGTTTGTAGTTAAGTTAAAGGCCGTCGTCACAGTGGTAAACGAGTTGGGCCGTATTGAATTTTTCTGCGTTGGCGGCCTTCGGCCGCGCTTATAAAAAATAACCCTGGGCTACGCCATCCGTCCGGACGTGTGCCCCAACCGTGGCTACCGCCACGGTGATGTCCTTCTGTGTAGTACACCCTTCAGCGTAGGCGGCCTTCTCCTTTATTTACTAATTTCATTGCCTCCGAATCGCGCACTGTGCAGACCTTATCATGTAAATTACCTTTTGGTAGGTGTGGCATCACTATTATATGTTGGTGGCCATTATTATTATTGAAAAGGTACAAAAGCAGTTGGTTGAACAATTAAAATGTAAAATTCGGCAAATAAAATTAATAAAAAGTGTGTGAAAGTGGTTCGAACAGCTTAATAAAGCTACGTGTGAAAATATAGTAAGGATTATTTGTGGGTTTAATTTAGAAATTGGTGATAATGTTGTTAGTTTATTTAACAACAATTTGCTATTATTAATATTAGTAAAATATTTATGAAAGTAATAAATTTAGATAAAGAAAAGTCTCGACTAACATCCCCTGAAGGATTCATTCGAAAAACATTAACTTTTGGAGATATAGCTTTTGGTAGACAGAAGGAAATGTGAGCCCAGAACACCCTTCCTCTCCCCAACCTCCTGGTAGAAGTCGTTTTTTTTTGGGGGCGTGTGACATTATTGGAAAGTTTCCCCCGAATTTATATGGAGTTACTAAACTTTAACCATAAATTCCTCGAAAACGGGGTACGTCCGACGCCTAAATTTTACGGATTCAGAACACCCTTCCTCTCCCCTACCTACCGGTAGAAGTCGTTTTTTTTTGGGGGCGTGTGACATTATTGGAAAGTTTCCCCCGAATTTATATTGAGTTACTAAACTTTAACCATAAATTCCTCGAAAACGAGGTACGTCCGGCGCCTAAATTTTCCCCTCCCCTACACCCCGGTAGAAGTAGTTTTTTTGGGGGCGTGCGGCATTATTGGAAAATTCCCCCGTTTTTTCTTTATCTATCGAATTTATATGGAGTTACTAAACTTTAACCATAAATTCCTCGAAAATGAGGTACGTCCGGCGCCTAAATTTTACGGATTCAGAACACCCTTCCCCTCCCCTACCTGGCAGAGTTCGTTTTTTTGGGTGCGTGTGATATTATTGGAAAGTTTCCCCTATTTTTCTCAAACGTTAGTGAAATTAAGGTTTTCGTTTGAGATTTTTTGGCCTGATGTTTATTGGGAGTTTATGAGATTGTACATATATCGATTTAGACGGCATAGCATAATATTGAACGATACTAATGTACAATGAAGGTATATTTCAACACTTAACAATAGATTTTCTTTAGAACTATTTCCAAATATTTAGCAACATACCGATTGAATAATATTGATTGCAACACACAAAAATTACATCTGCACACATTTGATAAAAAAAAAAACCCTAGCACCAAGGCAAGAATTATCTAAAGATAACCCTTGCACCAAGGCTAATTTATAGAAGGTTAACCTACTAAACAGCTGATTGCTAACTTTTTTCTACTTTTTTTATTCATATTGTGGTGCTTATGTCAATTTTGATCTTGGCGTAATATGATTTCTACAATGGCTGGCTATGATTTTGACAGACGCACCACAGAATACAAAAACAATTTACATAGAGTGTGTATGCATGTATGTACATATATCGTACTGCGATAACCTTCTACAATTGAACCTTGCCTAGCACTGAGGGTGAAAACATAATCGGAACGTAACGACACGACATTGGGACAACGACAGCCTGCCAAAATAAAAACCCATGCATTCTTATGAAAGGAATTATAATAAAGACGACGTGGCACGACTTCGTCCACCGACAAAATTACGTTGTCGTCAACTTAGACCGATTTCTAATTTTGGTGACGACGACGAACGGACGATGAGTTGCCACTGCATTATAAAATATGAAAATTTTGACAACTCAATAAATCTAACGAAACTTTACAAAAAAAGGAGAAGTATTTATACAGAACCAAATATAATAACAGTTTAAAGCATTCAATTAATAAATTTAACTATTTAATTTATTATTTTACATTAAAAAATTACGATCTGAACCAAAAACTTTTTAGCTGTGTATGAAAAACTGTAATGTGGCAGCAACGATCCTTCTGTAGGGGCGGTCGTTGCCGCATTTATTATGTTTCAGTCGCTGGCTTCGCACAGACATTTTTACGTCAAGGTACTGTCGTTGTCGCAAAGTCGTGTCGTTACGTGCCGATTCTGTTTTCACCCTGATTTATAGCAGTGATCATCAAGGCAGATCTATAAGGCACTCTGCACACGGAGCGTACTGCTTTAGACGCGTATTAGATACTACAGACGAAAGCTGTACGCTTTGATGTCGCGCACGTATATTTCAATTGAGGGCTGCACACGAGTCGTCAGCTTCATGAATTCGTCAAAGTATGCTAGCTACATGTCGCTTGGCGTAATGCAGTGCTGGTAGCTAGGCGTACTACGCTTAGAAAACAGGAAGAAGAAGATGTTTGTTTACATTTTTCCACGTGGTGGAATTTATGAAAGCAGTAAAATTTGTGTAAAAAATCGGAAAAAATGAGTGTATAATGAAAGAAAATTGAAGATTCCGTAAAATTTTTCATCTTTTCTATTTAAAGCTTCGAAATTTAAAGCAAATGCCGTATTATTAATTTGTTTGTTTGTTTTGTGCAACGAAGTTTCATGTCGCTTCGTGTGCAGATATTGAGGCGTAGGGAAATCGACGCTACATGAAATGTCTCGTACGCGTCTATGACGATACGCCTCGTGTGCAGAGTGCCTAAAGGTAACAGCACGGCGGCCATGTTGAAAATCTCTCGTCTAAAACGTCAAAAAGCACGTACGAAAATGTAAACAAGACGGAAGTAAACAAAATAAAAGCAATACGATTTGACAATTTAGCCAAAATGAAAATGAATCAGCTGCTGAGCTTATCACAGCTACTCTACTATCCCTCGGAACTCCGATCGCGGCGTCGCTGACTGCTACGACAGAACGAAAATTGGTATTCTGGTTTACGACGTTTCGAACATAAGTGTTGTTAAGTGTTAAACTGTGTACGAATCAGTGTTAGATAGCGTTTATGCGAAATAATATGTATTATTTGACAGCACATTTGTATTTTTGACAGCAATTTTATATTTTCAGTAAGTTTTAGATTAAATTTTCAGAAAGAATATATTAAATGGTTAAAAAATGGATTCCATTGCTGCAGCAGCTTATTTAGTGGAAAAATAAATGGAAGAACAAAGGAATTTGGACATTAATTTTAATTCAATTTTTTAAAATATTGCTTTCTATTATAAAAAAAAAAGTGCCAACATATATGAAAACGGCATTTATAGAATACTGTCACCAAGCTTCATGCGATAATACCTTGTAATTCGGAAATTAACACCGGCTAAGCTTGGATAGAATGAACCAATTTTATTTATTTACAAACTACTGCGAATTTTTCAGTGAAACTTTCAGGAAATATTCTTTGGAAGATAATTCATCTACCTTTAACGCTTTCAACTATTATTAAATTATAATATTAAAGTTCTCCAAAAGGAGATTTCTGCCGGCTGAGGTTTTTTTAAAGCGCGCCCAAAGGCCGGTGACACAAAGAAGTCTTCTACACACACATTGCTTTAACAAGGAATATCTCTTGCGCTATAATCGTCCGCGGTAGCGACTTTTTTATGATCTGCGATAGGATCGTGGTTCATTATAACAAATTTTCCTTTAACACCAGTGGTACATTATTGCGATTCCCACTTTAACAATTAGTAATTTAAAAATAATGAAAAAAATTGGACTCCATGAACTCAAGGGCAATGAAAATGCCAACTTTAATGAAAATAACATTTACAGCTTATTCCAACAAAGTTTCATGCGAAAACCTCTTGCAGTTGGTTTGTTTTACACTATTTATAGTGATATGTTATACTGATGCAATTCATGGATGACGCTCCACACATAAAAGCAAATTTGAGATCCAGGTTGCGATCAATCAAATCATGAATATGTACATATCGTGTAGCAGGAATTTTGTGACTCGCCAGGACGCGTTGAGCATGAACGGATATAGAAAGTGAGCACGTTTCTTCGATTTGTACCGATGGCTGGAAACTAGACAACAAAGTTGGAGGTGGAGTCTTTTCACAGGACTTGAATCTACAGCTAGCTTTTAGGTTACCCGACCACTGCAGCGTTTACCAGGCTGAAGTGTCAGCCATAATGGAGGCTGTCAACCGTATAGGACATGAACCTATCCACAGGGATCTATTCATCTTCAGCGACAGCCAAGCAGCAATTAAGTCTCTCGGCTCCAACTCGTTCAATTCTGAACTAACACTGGACTGTCGCCGATCTCTGCAGGAGATGGCCAAACAGACCCGTCTGCACCTCGTGTGGGTCCCGGGACATAGGGATATCGAGGGAAATTGTAGGGCAGATGAGCTTGCAAGGCAAGGCACTACCGAGCAGGTTCTTCCTGACAAAGAACGCATAGGTATGCCGTTTGCCACATGCAAGCTAATGCTTAAACAGCATATCTATAAACTAGCAAGCGATAGATGGCAACAGAACCCAGTATGTCGAACATCAAGACAAACCTGGCCGAATTGGGACCACAAGCGATCTCGTCAAATATGTACTCTAAGGAGAGAGGAAATCTCGAACCTTGTGGGGGTGCTCACAGGACACTGCCTTATCGGGAAACACGCAGAGAGACTGGGTGCACCCTACCGTAGATGCTGCAGAAGCTGCAAAGATGATGAGGAAGAGGAGACAATCGAACACCTCATTTGCCATTGCCCGGCTCTTAACAGCGCCAGACGACGCTTTCTTGGGACACCTTTCCTGGATAGCCTATCTAAAGTCGCGGTTGTCGACATAAAGGACCTGGTGAATTTCATTAGGGTATCAAACTGGTTTAAAAAGGAGGAGTAATCTGTTTTCTTCTTGTGGTATCACAATGGGCCTCTGCACTGGCCTAAGTGTGCCCTCATGGCAGCCACTCTAACCTAACCTTCTTCGATTTGTTAGTTTCTCGTGCAAATATTTGTAATTCATGTTGCAAGGCGATATTTTAAATCTTTAAAAAGACACAGTCAGGAAAAAATGCTTAAAGGAGTACATCTTGGCACAGAAATTATGCCCGAGTTGCGCTACCCACTCATCTTACATGATCGTAGTAATAATACACAATTAAAATTATTTTCAGAAGCTTTTATTAAACAATAATATATAAATATTGCTAAAAAGGATAATAAATTTTATTATTAACTAAAAGTTCAATACATTGAAACTCCTTGTACTTATTTTCCTCTATTCAGTCTATTGTGCTAAAGCAGATTCCTTTTGTTCACTTATTTTGCAAACAAAAGGCCTGTAGCATAGCTAAACCAAGCCCGTTTTGTATAATAATGTTGCATAAATTTGAAAATCATAGTTTAATTACATTAAATTGGTAATATTTCCAAAAATAATCAAAATTTCTATTGCCTCCGACACACAAAAGCTGACGGAAAGAATCGCTCCGATAAACTGTCAAAAATCCGATACATCGTGAACCAGAATGCCGATTTCCGAACGTCGAAAAAATCTGACGTTCATCGGACGTCAATCGAATTGCAGAATGCCATTTGATCCAATTCACCTCCGATGAAAGTGGATCGTAAACCGGAATAGATGTGTATATTACCGGTATAGATCTGCCTTGAGTGATCATGGTTCAATTATAGAAGGTTTTCGCAGTACAATATATGTACAACAATACATACACACTCCATGTAAATTATTTGTGTATTCTGTGGTGCTTCTGTCAAAATCATAGCTCGCCATTGTAGAAATCATATTACGCCAAGATCAAAATTGACATAAGTTTGACATAAGCACCGCAATATGAATAAAAGAAAGTAGAAAAAAGTTAGCAATCAGCTGTGTAGTAGGTTAACCTTCTATAAATTAACCTTGGCAGTGATGGTAGATACTTTTTTTGGAAATTCCCTACAGAGCAATAAAAAAATCCCTACTCTTCCCTACGCTAGTTTCAAATTTTCCCTACGTAATTCCCCACACTTTTTTTTTATATATTTCGATGCTACAACAATGGCCAAATAATTCTATATGGTCGTATACATAGGAAATGATGCTTCTTTACAATGCCTAGTAAGCTGTCAAATTATCGTCCTTTGTTTTGATTTTTCCCTCTTGAACGTGTTATTCGTGGAAATAGCTTGTCTGTTCGCTTGTATGTTCGCTGGTGTGTTTTCTGTTTTTGACATTCTTATATACGACCGTTCAACGGTAATCGCCTATTCTCTTTTAGCCGCTATGACCATATAGATTATTTGGCCATGGCTACAACAATGAAGAAACCGCACGGCAGTAGATTAACGTTTTTTTTTCTTTTACTAAACAATGAAAATCGGCTGTTCTTCTGCATACACACTGGCGTAATAACGGGGTGTTTTGGGACAACCCCTTCCCCCCTACCTCTCCCCAAAGATTCGTTTTGTATAAATTGTTCTGACCATAAAACCATCTTTAACTAAGAGATGCTTTATTAGCATACATTTCATTTTCAGGATAAAATCAATGAGAATAGTAATTTTTCGCTTTTTCACAAAGTAGGTATTATTTATAATTGTAGCATTTGTTTAGCCGTAGGAAAGTGCAAGAACCGTAGGAATTTTACCACAATTTACATTCTTTGTACTCATATTCGCTCTTTTGTGGTAAAATTCCTACGGTTCCTGCACTTTCCTACGGCTCAACAAACGCTATAATTATTATACGGTATTGCTGTTATTAACATGCTAATTACAGAATAGTAACGCTAAAAATGTCAATAAAAAATTGGATAAGAAATGCAACTGGTGAAGATAGGCTGAGCGGACTTGCCCTAATACCATTGGAAAGGTATTGTTCTCAAAGAGAACCGCGCGAAGTTTCATTAAAATTGGTTGCAAAATGCGTCCACAATCGCCGTTGGAAAATTCCCGTGTAGTTGTTGTTGCATGCTATTCAACAGACCAGTAGTGAGTTTCTGTAACTCATATCGATCAATGTTCTCTACTGAAATAGTCGATTTGACGTCATCATGACGTCATTCTCGATGCAAGCGTTTCTGTATGAAAATCGAGTCGAATGGATCGATACAACTGACAAATCAGCTGATATGTTCCATTCCAATTCAGTAGGAATGATCGATTAAAGTTGTTTCTGTAACCAAATAGTCGATATATTATCTATCAATATACTCGCCAACTTTTTAAACGGTGAGAAAGCTTTGACCGGTCGAAAAAATGGACAAAACAGCCGAATTCAGCCAGAATGTAAGTATATTTTAATTAAAACAATTTATTTATGTATATATGTACATGCTATATATTAATGAATATACATTTAAATATATTTAATATATATTTAAAGGATTTGTAGAGTCTCTTAAGGAGCGTCTTTGTACTCCCAAAATGCACACATACACACGTTTCTGCCTGTACATGCGCATTGTCGCTTGTCAAATTAGAAATAGGTCTATATTTGCGGCGGCGACAAATGCAACCCTTCTGCCGTGAAGTCGTGCTGGCGTTAAAATGTGTGCGCCCATAAGAACGTGTGCATTTTACTTCTGACAGCTGGCTGCTTGTCGCTCGCCGGTTCGAATGTGCTTAGAGCATTACATTTATTTTGGCGTTTAAGTTCTCGATTGGCGTTTCATTTCCATCACTGTTCCGAATTTTATCGATTAATGCTTGTAGAAACACTCGCTATCGATCAATAGAGAAGTTTTGATAGAATCGACGTGACGTCATCAAAATAGACAAATCCACTCGATTTCTTACAGAAACTCACTACAGTAGTGAGTTTCTGTAACTCATATCGATCAATGTTCTCTACTGAAATATTCGATTTGACGTCATCATGACGTCATTCTCGATGCATGCGTTTCTGTATGAAAATGAGTCGAATGGATCGATAGAACTGACAAATCAGCTGATATGTTCCATTCCAATTCAGTAGGAATGATCGATTAAAGGTGTTTCTGTAAGCAAAATAGTCGATATATTATCTATCAATATACTCGCCAACTTTTTAAACGGTGAGAAAGCTTTCACCGGTCGAAAAAATGGACAAAACAGCCGAATTCAGCCAGAATGTAAGTATATTTTAATTAAAACAAATTATTTATGTATATATGTACATACTATATATTAATGAATATACATTTAAATATATTTAATATATATTTAAAGGATTTGTAGAGTCTCTTAAGGAGCGTCTTTGTACTCCCAAATGCACACATACACACGTTTCTGCCTGTACATGCGCATTGTCGCTTGTCAAATTAGAAATAGGTCTATATTTGCGGCAGCGACAAATGCAACCCTTCTGCCGTGAAGTCGTGCTGGCGTTAAAATGTGTGCGCCCATAAGAACGTGTGCATTTTACTTTTGACAGCTGACTGCTTTTCGCTCGCCGGTTCGAATGTGCTTAGAGCATTACATTTATTTTGGCGTTTAAGTTCTCGATTGGCGTTTCATTTCCATCACTGTTCCGAATTTTATCGATTATTGCTTGTAGAAACACTCGCTATCGATCAATAGAGAAGTTTTGATAGAATCGACGTGACGTCATCAAAATAGACAAATCCACTCGATTTCTTACAGAAACTCACTACAGAGCGGTATCAATTTGCATGCATATGTGAGCTTGTGCGTGCTCACCAAACTTACCATGCAATTGCAAACATGTTTGGCTGGAAGTTGTGGTTAGTTTCAAAGAAGTAGAAACATAAGCAAGTAGCAAAAACACTAAAACAAAAACACAAAGTCAAGTAATAAGAACGATAAGAAAGAATAAGTAGGAAAAAATTGAGGAAACAAAAGAGCAGAAATAGAAGGAAAGAAATATGGAGGTAGGAGAATTATGAAAACGAGTAACGAAAACAATACCACCACCAACAACAACAACAAAATAGTATCTAGCAGTGAAAGTAGCAAATAAAGGAGCAGCAACAACAGGATTAACAACAAAATACTAACAGTGACAATAACAACAAACAATTATACAAAAACTATAGTTGCACCTTAGGCACTCTGCACACGAGGCGTATCGTCATAGACGCGTACGAGACATTTCATGTAGCGTCGATTTCTCTACGCCTCAAGATCTGCACATGAAGCGACATGAAACTTCGCTGCACAAAACAAACAAACAAATTAATAATACGGTATTTGCTTTAAATTTCGAAGCTTTAAATAGAAAAGATGAAAAATTTTAGGGAATCTTCCATTTTCTTTGATTATACACCCATTTTTTCCGATTTTTTACACAAATTTTACTGCTTTCATAAATTCCACCAAGTGGAAAAATGTAAACAAACATCTTCTTCTTCCTGTTATCTAAGCGTAGTACGCCTAGCTACCAGCACTGCTTTACGCCAAGCGACATGTAGCCAGCATACTTTGACGAATGCATGAAGCTGACGACTCGTGTGCAGCCCTCAATTGAAATATACGTGCGCGATATCAAAGCGTACATCTTTCGTCTGTAGTATCTAATACGCGTCTAAAGCAGTACGCTTCGTGTGCAGAGTGCCTTAGTCATAAGAAAATATCTAGAAAAACTGTTGAGTTTCGACAGTAGGCAGCGCTCTAGTATTAATTAATAGAATTTAATGTAATTATTTTTTCCAACATACAATTATTCAAATTTCAAGTTTTCTTTCAATTAATTATCATCTTATGGCCGGTTTCACCATCTCCGGTTAAGCACTTAGGGCCGGTTTCACCATCTCCGGTTAAGCACTTAACCAGAGATTTTTGCCCGATTAAGCAATTTATTTGACAGCTCGCCATACATTTTACGTCAAACTAACCAGCGATTAAATTAACCGGAGATTGTGAAACCGGCCCTTAACCAGAGATTTTTGCTCGGTTAAGCAATTTATTTGACAGCTCGCCATACAATTTACGGCAAACTAACCAGCGATTAAATTAACCGGAGATGGTGAACCCGGCCCTTAATCAAATAATAATTTTAGTATAAACTACAATGGGAATAACTATGCAATGTATAACAGTATCTGAACTTGAGATTTTAATTAATGCCTGTCAAAATGGAATATTAGAAAATTAAATTATATAAGAAAATTATTATTTATAACCGCAGATTTCCAGAAGAGAATATGTGACTTACTTTTGAAGTATAGTCAAAGGCCCTTGGCAACTGACAATCTGGCATGTCAAGCAGTGTGTATGTATGAGTTTTTTTGTGTGTGTTAGTGCAATCGGCAGTCGTCGTGTTACACGTTCTTGTTGTCGGACTCGCGTTGATGATAATCAAAACTTTTAGATATTTGTGTCAATCACCCGACACTCACACATATACACTGCTTGACAGTCCAGATTTTAAGTGACCAAGGGCCTTAAGAGCGATATTTGTGTACTTAAATGTTAAATTATAGTCTGAAAAAATTACATTTTTATCATTTGTAAAATAATTGTAGTTTTTTTGGTAATTTTTATTTTAGTTTTGGTAAATTTTTTACATTTGCTGTGACCTCCCCCGCCTCCTCCCCGAAAAATTCTCTTACTACGCCGTTGTATCAAAGATAGTCAAAAAAATGTACAAGAAAATACTGATGATTTAATGTTTTGAACAATTATTATAATAAAAAAATATATGTATTAATGCGTTGTATGTAACATATAAATATAGGTAGGTACACGTAGGCATATAAATATGTAAAGGAACGAAACATTTCATTGATACTATCAAAGGTACAGCATTTCTCTAAAAAATAATAAACGAAGTTATTGCGTCAAATACTTTGCTTTAGCCCATATGACACTACGTTTTTTTCTGGTATTCTACAAGGTTTTTTGTGTGAAGGAGATGGTCAAATACAGTTTTGCATTGGTGCAAGCGAGCAAGCTATATTGAAAAAAACCAACGAAAAAAAAAGAGGCAGCTGGTATTTCGGTAGATTTTTTGGCATTCGGCAATTTTTTTTGACAATTGTTTCAACTATAAAATAAATTATTTTTAAAATAAGAAATGTATGGAAATACAAATTTTAAATTTGCCCCTTGTAAGCTTCTGCTTTGGTCGTAAGGGAAAAGAAGAAGTCTGGAAGAATAGTTATACTGCGCACTGGCTTCTCTTTATAACATGGAATACACAGCTATTCTGCCATTTGAGTTTCATAATTTATTTTATTTTAGTAATTCAAAATTCCAAAAAAAAAAAAATTATTTTTGAAATTAATATTACAGTTTGCAGTTTAATGTCAATCAAATTGCTTTTGAGGGAGTATTTGTCTCTTTTCAACTGATTTTGAAAGCGCGCGAATATTGGACATAGAAAAGAGAACTAGGAAAAGACTGACATTAGAAAGCTTAAGAATACAACAAAAAATACAATGTGCAATGAACCATAAAGAAGACGTTGACAATATAAGTAGTACATACAAACCTGTGATATTTTGACGAGTAACAATAATGTTATACAGAAAGTTTTGTTTAAATAATTGTTTAATGTATTTTTGTAATTAATTGTTCAATGTACGAGTATTTATGTACAATTCTATTGTTTTTGGATTTTAGGATATAATGTTTAATTAAGGTATGTTAATGTAATCAATTGCAATAATTTATGTAATAATGATGTTTTCCTGTTGAAAAATAAACAGACTCCCTGAAGAAGGCACAATAATGTGTCGAAACGCGTAGGAGGCATAAAAAGAAAACCAAAGGTTTTTGTTTTCATTCCATCGACCAAAAGAAGCTCAATAAATATTGAAATTACATAAACATCGATATTGGTCTAATTTTACAAAATTATTAGAAAAATCGGAGAGCATAACCGAAGTACAAATAATCAACAAGAAAACATCAAAGGTATCAAAATGAAGCATTTTTTTCAACACATACGGTACAAATACGACAATGATACGTGTTGCACAGTCAAACAATACAACAGATATACAAAAACACTAGCAAAACTACAGCAAAATCTCAAACTACTCCTCAATTACAAACATTATGAAATTATGCCTAAACATCTTAAAGGTAAAACAAAGGGTATCATACACAATTTCTCACTGGAGACAACTAAATATGAAGCGCGAAAAATTGAAAGCGAATTCCTTCGAAGAATTTTAAACGTTGAAGTTAGGGAAGCCAATATAAAAATTAAAATGACCCGTGCGCTTACCAGCCATATTTGTGAAGAGCTTAAAAGCAAACTGGACGAGAGAGATTTCAAGTTGGTTGAATGACAGACAAAAGCACACAATTCGATGCAACGTTGCGAGAAGAGTTAACAGCTATAGGAATAGAATTAAGCTTAACGCTAAAGATAAGTTCATTCTTAACATATATAATAACACCAAAAAATTTTTACAGGAAAATGAAAATTCTATTGTAATCACAAAAACAGACAAAGGCAACAAAACATTGATGATGTTTAAAACAGACTACCAAAATAAAATGAAAGAACTTCTAAGCGACAAAACAACTTATAAAACGTTAAGATTTGACCCGACGCAACAATTATTAAGAAAAAACAATAACATCGTTAATGAAATTTACAAACAACAAAACATTGACCAAAAACTTAAGCAACAATTAACATGTAATGCAGCTACAGCACCGAGATTATACGGATTACCAAAAATACATAAAAATAGCGTTCCACTTAGACCAATTTCTTCGTCCGTTAATGTTCCATGTTATAACTTCAGCAAGTTCATAGGGGGATTACTTAAAATATTGTATCAGAAGATTACAATATCAAAAATTCATTTCAGCTAAAAGATAATCTTAAAAAAATAACTTTAGAGGACGATGACATATTAGTTTCTTTCGACGTAGTTTCCCTCTTCACAAATATACCAATTCAACTAGCAATTAGGACAATAATGCAAAAATGGACGATCATTGAGAAATACACAAAAATAACAAAAAAGCAATTTTTAAACATCTTAGACTTTTGTTTACGCGACAACAATTATTTCATGTACGATAAAATTATATACCAGCAGGTATATGGAATGCCCATGGGAAACCCCCTATCCCCAACAATAGCCGATATAGTACTTGACAAAATACTTGACGACAGCTTGACTGAACTTAGATCTAAGGGCATTCATATTAAATACATAAATAAATATGTAGACGATATTTTTGCCATAGTTAAGAAAAAGGACGTGGAGGCCATACTGAATACATTAAACTCACAACATACAAAAATAAAATTCACATGTGAAAAAGAGGAAAATAATAAACTGGGCTACCTAGACGTTGAATTACATAGAATGGAAAATCAAATTAGGACGAACTGGACCTCCAAAACAATAGCCTCATCCAGGATGATTAATTATCATTCTAATCATCCTTGGACACAAAAGAGGAATACAGCAATGGGCTTAATAGAGAAAATTTACAAATTTAGCGACCAGGAGTACAGAAATGAAAATAAGACGAAAATTAAAAACATTTTACACAAGAACGGGTACCCTAATGCAACAATAGAAAAATGGATAACAACAAAACTTAATCAAATGGGACGCACAAACAATAACATAACAAAAGATCAAAACAGAACATTCACAGGTATAGCTTACTTACCAGGCCTAACAGACAAAAAAACATTGCAAAAATATATGCCCAAAAACAACATCACATTTGTATACCGACCCAATCACACACTCAATAATATATTTACGAAGACAAAAGACAAAATAGAAAAAGAACAACAACATAATGTAATTTATGAAATATCGTGTAAAGGGAATAAAAAAGAAAGCTGCGAAAAAGTGTATATTGGGACAACAAAGAAAGCTTTAGCGGTTAGGATTAATGAACACGAAGCAGACGCAAAAAACAAAAAAAAAATGTCAACAGCTTTAGCACAACATTAAGTTAACAGCGGACACACAGCTGATTTTGAAAGCGCGCGAATATTGGACATAGAAAAGAGAACTAGAAAAAGACTGACATTAGAAAGCTTAAGAATACAACAAAAAATACAATGTGCAATGAACCATAAAGGAGACGTTGACAATATAAGTAGTACATACAAACCTGTGATATTTTGACGAGTAACAATAATGTTATACAGAAAGTTTTGTTTAAATAATTGTTTAATGTATTTTTGTAATTAATTGTTCAATGTACGGGTATTTATGTACAATTCTATTGTTTTTGGATTTAGGATATAATGTTTAATTAAGGTATGTTAATGTAATCAATTGCAATAATATATGTAATAATGATGTTTTCCTGTTGAAAAATAAACATACTCCCTGAAGAAGGCACAATAATGTGTCGAAACGCGTAGGAGGCATAAAAAGAAAACCAAAGGTTTTTGTTTTCATTCCATCGACCAAAAGAAGCTCAATAAATATTGAAATTACATAAACATCGATATTGGTTTAATTTTACAAATTTATATATATCATTTCACACAGCAAATTGCTAAAAATTTCTACCATAGTAAATTTACACTCCACCACATTTCCCCATAGAACTTTTCTATCGATTCACACATGGCCTATGTATAAAAAATTTGTTTGTTTGTCCTCTTGGAGCACTACGCATTAATTTATCAATAATTGTAATCGAAAAACGGTTATAATCTGTTAGTTCCCTACAATTATTCGCGATTAATAATAGAACGCTTTCGATTAACCTAAAAATTTATGTCAACTTCCGCTTTGCATCATTACAAAAATTGTGCACTATATTTTTTCCGAATAATTTTCCCATTTTCACCACCATTTTTATCAACATGTAACAAAAGCCAACAGACGTCAAAATTTCTTTAAGAAATAAATGCTCGATGATATATTTCTTGGCAAAACCTGTGTTGTTGTGTTCGCATTATGTTGAAAAATAGTGGTTAAAAAAGTGTATTAAATTTCTTGAGAGGTCGATACTCGCTCAAGAAAGTTTCACAAGAAAAATTTCTTGAGCATTTCTTGTACGTCATTTTATATGGAACTTTTGCGTTTCTTGAGAGGTCGATACTAAGCTTAAGCTGGGAATTCGTCATGAAAACTATGAAAGAGAGTACGTGAATTCAATAAAAAAAAATAAATAAAACATATAAAGAAGACATTTTAATAAATATGTTTGGAAATGGCAGAATTTTTCAATATTTTGCCATTATAGACTATGCTATGCCGGAACGGAGAACAAAGGTATGTATATAGAAACCGATATGATCCGTTGTAAATGGAGGAAGAGGAATGTTATTCGAGATGTTGCTTTGATAAGGCCACAGTGGAATATCTTACAGATATTTTAGAGCCTGTCAGTAATAGGGGACTTTCACTCTCACCCGGATTGCAAGTTCTGACTACATTACGATTTTTAGGGCGAAATGCTCATCAGGTGGCACTCAATGCTTTCCCGCAGACAAGCTTTTTCTCCCGCGATCCACTTTGATTCAGGAGATCGTTTTGTTCCCTAAAATCACAAGCTTATTTTGATTTACATACATATGTATACCTACGAAGTGTGTAGTTTTATCTCCAGTAGTTTTACTTTCCACAATAAATTTTTATCTCAGTTTATACTATGTTCATGCTGGATTTGAAACGCAACATTTTGCATTTTCGAAGATGGCTTTTCGAAAAGTGTTCATGCTGCCGCGTTTTGTAAATGCGCATTTGAGAAGTTCGAAACAAACGGAGCTAATATCCCAGATTACGCAATCAGGTGTTGAGGTTTATTTTTTTGTTTTGTCTAATTAAAAAAAATAGAACAAGAATTTGCAAAATATGTAATAATATAATACACTAATTTTGCAAACCAAACGTACCAACCGCTTTGGTATTAATTTTGATCTCTGTTTTGTTTACTTTCGTTCATTACATGTATAGTGACGTCATCATGGAGCTCGTGTGCCCATGCTCATGCTGCTCTATATGCGTAATCTTGTAGGTATTTCCTTCTTGTATTGCCAGAGTGTTGCCACTATTTTCCATTCGAATGGCACATTTTTTGGAAGATTTCAGGGTTGCTTTCTGCGTTAGCATTCAAAACGCAAAAAAATAGTTGCGTTAAATTGCATTTTGGTGGTGGCATTTGTATGGAGATATGTAACAATTAATGTTGCGTTTTGGACTAAACGCAAAAATGCAACACGCAGGCTCACCATGAGCATGCTATTAATTAACTTTTAGCTGCTTCATATTTTAAATATACGATTGAAATAAAATTTACAAAAATCAAAATAGCGAAGGGATATGTATGTACATACATATGTAGATCCGCTTATTTTTTGAGTAGTATGTACTTGTAGTTGACACATAGTGAAATTTTAAAACACTCAAAATTTCTTAAAATTACAGAGCGATTCTTATAATTTTATATGGGTAACCCTGTTCCGTTTCATTTTAGCAAAAACGTTGTTCTAACTGGTCTATAACACACCACTATTTTAAACATCGCTCTAAATTTAATACCGATTTTAACTAATACCGATTTTAGTGAACGACTATGACAACGGCCCGATATGTTTTAAAAATTGAGAGCTAAGAGCGTAGCCAGAGCAAAAAAATCTTTTGCTCCGATGCCCTGATTAAAAGTATAGTAAGGTTCACGGCTAATATATTAGGTCTGTTTGGTGAGATTTTGGGTAGAATGCTATTTTATGTCAAACTGAAGATGAAGGCAAAAGTTAAACAAACGCATTTGTGCGAAATGCTATTTAGTGTCAAAAATGACGCTTAGGAACAGTGTTGCCACAGCCTCAAAAATTATGGTATCACAAATTGATGCCTTCATGGTTTTTTTCGTGGTCACGCTTTCCTTTACCGATCGTAAAAACCGTTTATAAAGGGGCGTTGCACCGTCCTCCGATCCTATATCTGAAGTCGGAACAGTCCGAAGGCCGATAGTTTTCGAAATATAAATATTTGTTTTTTCAAAATACTTTTATTTTGGTGATAACGGGTTGAAAGGACCACATAATCCTCTTTCTGGGGCAAAATCTACGTACCCATCCACAGTAATCCTGCGTGGAATACCTTCATCGCCTTCATGAGGGAGTACTTAAATTTATAAAAAAAAAAAAACACCTGAGCAAAATTACATATGAATGATATGTAGATAATTTTTATTTTGGCTTAGAACAAATTTTATTTTTATCAAACTTTTGGTTGGACCACTCCGCATAGCAGGCATTTTGACTTAAGGGAGACAGCGCGACAAATATTTAAGAACTGATTCAATGACTCCAAATCAATTCCAGAATCAGCTCTGGCAACTAGATCACCCAGCTCGTTTGACCCATTGCATTTTATAGAACTTTTATATTAATTGGTACAGTACCAAAGTATGCATATTTATATGCATGTGAAATTTAAGTATTATCTTTATATTTTTATGTTATTAAAAAAAAACGATATCGTTAAAACCACAAAAGTAGCTTACTTTATTAATTTTAATTTTTGTCTCAAAATTTTTTCTGTGTTAGAACCCCAAAACCAGCATATTTTATTAATTTTAATTTTTTTTTTTTTCAAACATTTTTCGGTGATACCAAAAAAAACCATAAATGTATCAATTTGTGATACCAAATTTTTTGAGGCTGTGGCAACGCTGTTTACAATTTCTTCCTCTTCTTCAGAGATTTTGACACATTTTAGGAAAGTACCCACACAAATTCTGTGTGCGGATTCCTACAAATAGCTAGTCTTCTTTCTTGCTCACATCCTCTGATCCTCTCGCTCTTTCGTGGTAAAATTCCTGCAACTCATACGCTTTCCTACACTCAACAAACGCTATTATTGAGACGGTAATGCCAGTAGGCGGGCATCTCAAATACTGCTTACGTCACAGGACCAATAAAGCCGCGAACAACCAAACAAACAACTGTGCCAATTGCAAAAGGAAATGACGTATGAGGACCTGAAACTTTTTTCTAAAACCGAAAGAAATATGGCGGCCGGCGAACTGACATGACCTTTTAATTGGATCATGAGTAAGGTTGTTCTCTATGTGTCATTTTGGCCTGGCAAATTTGCCGAGATGACATAAGTGTGATACATTTTCCGAGCACAACAACAAAATACACGTCTTGTCAAATTTGGAGCTTCGGCAAATTTCTCATACCCCATTTGATATCATGAGAAAAATATCACGGGAAATGCAACCATGTTATTACATTCACAATAGTCTTCTATGTGAAGTGAGTTTAAATTTATGTTTAGCTCTTTTTTTAAGTATTTTATTTTAATCAGATAAAAAATTAATTTATTTCGAAATTGAAGCAAGCAAAGCAAAGCGACAACAGTCGTATAAAGAGTGGAAATTATATGACCAACATGCTAGGTCACAATGAAGTCAGTTCGAATTTTATTTTCTTAAAGGTGCGCTCTCTCTGTGTGGCAAATTTCTCAAGATATGATATCTCGACAAAAATATTAGACAGAGGGAACAACCTTAGGGCCGTTTACTCAACCTCTGATTAACGCTAACCACGGTTAAAGTTCGGTGAAACATCATTATCGACTTCATTAAACCATGTATTTAACATGTGGTCGATAACGCAGTCCACAGCTTAACCGGACCTTTGTCCTCCGGTTAGCGTTAATCAGAGGTTGAGTAAACGGCCCTTAGGGCCGTTTACTCAACCTCTGATTAACGCTAATCACGGTTAAAGTTCGGTTAAACATCATTATCGACTTCATCCAATCATACATTTAGCATGTGGACGATAACGCAGTTCACAACTTAACCAGACCTTCATCCTCCGGTTAGCGTTAATCAGAGGTTGAGTAAACGGCCCTTAGTGTTATTCGATAGTTCACTATACGGTATTCCCTCTCCAATTACGTCATTAAAGGGTTCGCGATTTAACTCGTCTTCGCAGCATTTTCATTATTCAGATCAACAATCAGTGTTGAAGTGAAAAAAAGTTGAATAGAAATTTTGATTTCACTTTGCCAAAAAATTCCTACATTTAGCTATTTTAGAAAAATCTGTCCTTCCTTCCCTGCGTATCACATCACTGATTTATAGGAATGGGCATGGTTCAATTCAAGGTTGATACGAAAGTTTATCTTGGAAGAAACAGCTGACTATTTTTTTCATTACCTAAATTGTCAAACTTTATGTGATGCTTTTCTTGTATATATGTGTAGCTTGGCCAATTGGAAATGGACGTTTGACAATTGAGATAGCAAAACGGGCAACAACAAAATGTATTGCAGGGTTGCTTTTCCGCACTGCGGTAAGTGTGGTAAAACACTGTTTTAAATCGACTATGACTACGGCCCTCTGTTAAGTTCTGCCAGCGCTCTAGCAATAGGGGCATTAAGAGCATACAGGGTTATAAAACAACCAATGAAGCGATTGGCAATGGAGAGTTCTAGTAGGTACATTAATAAAAATTATCTCAAGAATAACGGGAGTCTATATCGCCGCGGACAACGTCGAATATAAATGATAAGGACAGTATTATTCGCCTATTATGCAAGGTTTTCAAGCCAATAAGCAGGCATCTCGACTCGTAGGAGATGATAGGATCCGTGAATCGGAGAGTGCGTAGTGCAAACCGGATGAATATCTTTTGGTTACGTTCGATTTTGACAGCATGACATGCATTATATGGAGACCAGATAAAAGCTGCATATTCCAGTCTGGAACGCACAAATGCCATGCACAGAAGCTTGAGAGTTATTAAGGGTAATCAACACCGAAACAACGGGTGACTTCCGGTGGCAGTGATCCTGATCCGGATACAAACTGTGCAAGCAAATGCAAAAACAACTTTGTGATCCTGGTATTTAAGCTGGGTATCCACATCATAAGAAATTGCCCAAGAAAAAATTGGCATTTATTTCTTAAGTAATTTTGACGTTTGATTTTTTCTTCAAGAAATATATACAATCGTATATATTTCTTGGCGAAACCAGCGTTGCCAACCCCATTTTTCGTCAAAAATTGTATTAGATTTTCTTGTGAAGATACTGCCTAAGAAAATTTGACACAAGAAAATTTCTTGACCATTTCTTAAGCTTTTTTTTATATGGAGTTTTAGCATTTCTTGTGATGTGGATACCCGGCATTATCTGGATCAAAAAATCTATTACAATCTACACGGATCCGAAATTGATACAGATAAACACCAGTAGTGAGTTTCTCTAAGAAATCGAGTGGATTTGTTTATTTTGATGACGTCACGTCGATTCTATCAAAACTTCTCTATTGATCGATAGCGAGTGTTTCTATAAGCATTAATCGATAAAATTTGGAACAGTGATGGAAATGGAACGCCAATCGAGAACTTAAACGCCAAAATAAATGTAAACAACAAAAAATTGCAAATATCAAAAATGCAAATAAACTAAAATATTAAAATTCAGTGAGTATCCTGCAAGAAACGGCTGATTAACAGAATTTCTGATGCCACCAATACACCTGCAAAAACACTTCCAGACATTTGATTAATCATCTGTGTTACACTAGTGATGTATATCAGCACTTCCTAGCATTTGATCAATCATCTGTAGAACACTGTTGGGTTACATTTTTCTCCAAAATTTTCGTAGTAAAAGGAATTCTACAAGCGTTGAGTATATTATATTTTTCTTAAAAAATAATTATATTTCTTTTATTTTTACCGGTAAAAGGATTCAAAATTAATGAGCGGCATTTCAGAAATTGCCTTATCGCGGAACAAAAATGTGTTGACCAAAGAAATTGAAATTTCGGAGAAGTGAAAATGTGAAAGTGCTGTATTAAGTGCCAGTGGGTTTCCATGAAAACCTTAGTAAATAACATTATATATAGAATATTTATATAGATACATATATAAATGAAATAAATTTGTTGTTTCCCTTTTAAGAAAAAATAATCTTTTATTTCACATCAGTTAGAATTTGTTTATATCAGACCGGATTCATTTACCCATCAGGAGTGTTTGCTCAGCCTTGATTCCTATATATAGCAGCGCTGATGTTATTTACATCAGGCAGGACCAATTTTTACATCAGTCTTTATTTCTACATTCGCTCATGCCTGATTAAGAGTTATATCAGATCTGTTATTATTTACATCAGGGCGGACACGACTTTCCCTCAGCCCTGTAATATTGCATTCGATCAGGCCTGATTAACATTTATACCAGGGCTGATTTTATTTACATCACACTGGCTTTATATTTTTATCAGAGCTGACCACACACGTACACCAATGTTTACATCAGATTTTTCATGTCTCCCGAAGAAAACTGATGGAAATTTAGTTCTGGGCACTGATTGAAATATTCATCATAAGTATCGGCTAAGTGATTGATCATTTGATGGGATGGTTTCTTGCAGGGTATGAGTCTATTAGTTTTGACATTCGCTATACAAGAGGACAGGAGAAATCTTTTGAGAGTACAAAGACGCTCCTTAAGAGACTCTACAAATCCTTAAAATATATATTAAATATATTTAAATGTATATTCATTAATATATAGCATACGTATACATAAATAATTTGTTTTAATTAAAATATACTTACATTCCGGCTGAATTCGGCTGTTTTGTCCATTTTTTCGACGGGTGAAAGCTTTCTCACCGTTTAAAAAGTTGGCGAGTATATTGATAGATAATATATCGACTATTTTGTTACAGAAACACCTATAATCGATCAATCCTACAGAATTGGAATGGAACATAACAGCTTATTTGTCAGTTCTATCGATCCATTCGACTCATTTTCATACAGAAACGCATGAATCGAGAATGACGTCATTATGACGTCAAATCGACTATTTCAGTAGAGAACATTGATCGATATGAGTTACAGAAACTCACTACTGAAGTGATATGTTCCATTCCAGTTCAGTAGGAATGATCGATTAAAGGTGTTTCTGTAGCAAACTAGTCGATATATTATCTTAAACCAACTTTTTAAATGGTGAGAAAGCTTCCACCAGTCTAAAAAATGGACAAAACCGCCGAATTCAGCCAAAATGTAAGTATATTTTAATTTAAACAACTTATTTATGTATATACATATATGGCTGCTGTGGTACAGTGGGTAGAGTTCTCGCCTGCTATGTCAGAGGTTTCGGGTGCAAACCCCAGTCCGAGCAAACACCAAAAAAAATTTTCTAATTAGTAAAAATCCAATTATTGGGTTTTTTAAGAGCAGCGGCTACCTCTCGGCAGTGGGCGGCATACCCTCTAAGTGTATTTCTGACATGAAAAAGCTCCTCACAAAAAATGCATTCGCCGTTCGGAGCCGGCATAAAACTGTAAGTCCACCCAATTAGTAGGAAAACCAAAGGAGCACACCTCGAATTGGGAGAGAAGCTCGGCCATAAAACTTGTCAGAGTTATAATAGCGACATTGTATTATTGTTATTATTTATGTATATGTATTCTATATATGAATGAATATACATATGAATAACTAATTATGTGTTTTTATTACAGAGAAATATATCGGGACGTCTTTGCACTCTTAAAATATTTCTCCTATCCTCTTGTATGGCGAGTGTCAAAACTAATAGGCTCATCACTGAAATTTTATTTTCTACAGTTTTTGTTTGCATTTTTGCTAAATTTTTTACTTTCTTTTGGAATTTATTTGTGGTTTACATTTATTAATATAATATTTTGGCGTTTAAGTTCTCGACTGGTGTTCCATTTCCATCACTGTTCCAAATTTTATCGATTAATGCTTATAGAAACACTCGCTATCGATCAATAGAGAAGTTTTGATAGAATCGACGTGACGTCATCAAAATAGACAAATCTACTCGATTTCTTACAGAAACTTACTACAGGGATCACAAAATTCTTGTTGCATTTGCATGCAAACTTCTTATCCGGATCTGGATCACTGCCACGGGAACTCGCCTAACGATTTTTGCCTAAATGACCCTAAAGCTGAAGGTATATACTTTTTATTGCTGCTAATATTTAATTTTAAGTTGGTTACAAAACACAATTCTGCGCAGTTTAGTACAAAAACGAGTTATCGAACGCAATTTTCTGCACTAGAGTACTCTAATGCGTTCACCGAACACATCTTATATTACTGACGTACGGCAAAATACGCATTTAACGCCGAACGCGAGTTGTGTACCTTCGATAGGCAAAACGCTACCCGTGGGTAGCTTCGACGCGGCAGCGCTGTACTTATACAAAAACGACGCTGCTAATTCTGCTCCGCTGTTCGCTGAATTTCTTCAGAATTTTGCCAAATGCTTGCCAGTTTTTTCGTGGAAAATCTACGCAATGTCCAAAAAGGCATATTCATATTAAAGGAATTGCAAATGAATATTTTGTTTTATTCTGCGTTCAAATTTCAATCAACCAACACAATGAGTAATGGGGATTGTGAATTAATGTTTTTCGCTGTTGTTTTTTTTTATTATTTTTTATTTAGTTCCTAAAAACATATCTCTGATCATCATTATCAGATAAAAATTAAATTTCCTGCGATATATCGCACGTTTTATGCAATAGGGATTTAACTCAAAAAATATTTTTTTTGGGAAAACGCAAATAAACTTTATAATTTCAAATAGTTTCCTTCTACGGCTAACTACAAAATCACTTTTATTTCCGCCATTTTTATCCTTTTGAGTATTTTATAAGGCTAGACTCAAAGGCACGACCCAGTTATTGAACAATATGGCAAAATCCCAGAAATCGAAAATTTCGAGTTAAATCCCTATTGCATAAAACGGGCGATATGTAGGTACATATGTATGTATATGCGCATCAAAATATATTTTCTATCAGAAATCCCCCATTTTTACTTTTGAATACGAATAAAACAATGAGGCAAGCATGTATTTGGTCGCGCACCAATACAATGACAAATTGTTACTGTGTTGGTGTGCCGATCACTGCTATACACACTTGCGACTAAATCGATTTAGTCGGGTTGGGCCATATATATAGTACTTCTATATTGATAGTATTCTATCTGTGCAATGTGTATGAATTCATTCAAAAATTTTGTGCAACTGGCTGTGCTGCGCATGCGCCTCAATTATATTTAATGTCATCTGTGAATATGTGTGAAAAATACATTCAATTGAGTTCAGAGGCGTTTGAAAAAAAATTGATAGGCATCATTGTGTTCTAGGGGACTTATACCCCTTTGATTTTAGTTTTTGAATTTGTTTATAATTAATATAAGAAATTTGCCACATTTATTTTAAGATGCAAACTTTTGTGAATTTTGTTTATGAAAATTAGTGGAAATGTTCTAGAAAAATCTATTTTCTATGCACTCATATTTTTATGAATCACGGCGGAAAGCGTTTCATGTTAAAACCCTGTGGTCCGATCCATGGGCATTATATCAAAAAGTCGAATTCTGCCGTTTGAGGGTTATGTTTGTAAAGTATGTACGTTCGAATTCCGCCAACACGGTGAGTACTGCGAATTTCTAAACTGAATAACAGGACAATTTAGACAACGAACTTTTGGACACAGCAACATATGAGGACCAAAGTTCAGACTACGTTACTCTCCAAACCGACCTCAACAGGGGACCACAGGTAATAATATAACAAGACGGATGGAAGAAAGGACTACGAACCAATCGCTATATGTTCCACATATTTACAGGCGGATAAAAGGTGGACGGGTGGGAGCTGCAGTGTTTTTTCCGGAGCTTGGGATTAAGAAATCCTTTTTAGTCCCAGACTACTGCAGTATCTTTCAGGCATTGATACGTACAGGCGATTCCAAGTGTAATCGCTTTTTTGGAAATGGTTGCTGCAGATCCGAATGTTTTTAACGTCGTCAGGCATCAGACCACAATGCATTCATTCTTTGCAAATGCTTTCGTCTTTTTGAAATCTATTTACATATGTATATATATATTTATATAACCAATAATGCACTCAAAACGAAATACGTATGTAAAGCTATTTTATTTATTTTATCCCTTTTATTATCACAAATATAGCACCGCTTCGACATTTTTTAATTTTTTAATACGAGAATCAAATAATAAATATGTAAATTCCCTATAATTTTTTTTTATGTGCCGTCACTGCGGTTTATTTTGAATTCATATGTCATTTTTCAAATTTGATTGCTCGGTTTTCTCTTTCTTTTGTTATATGTCTGTACTGTAATGTTGGCTGATGGAACTCGTAGGTATTACCAATATAGGAGTACTATATATATGGGTTGGGCTGTAGTATTCACACTACGCCAACTATTTAGTCAAATCGGTGGCAGCTATTCACACTACAGATTAAATAGTCGGGCGATTGACAATAACATAGTGTTGCCAATGTTCACATTTTACACAGCAAATTTTATATTAGTGGTCTTCATATAAAGTGATGAAGTATTAAATTGCTAAAGTTTATCAGTTTATCTGCATTCATTGAAAGCACCTTCTTGTAACTTGATTAATAAATAAAAAATAATAAAATAAACAAAAAGTGCATACATTGTTTGGCTTTCTTTCTTATTAAACTAGCAACTAGCTGTCAAGTAAATGAAAAGAGAAAAACGGAAGGAATTACGCTCATAAAGAGCGAAAAGAACAGAAGTACAAGAAACGGAAAAATAGTAAAAATTAGCCATTAATAATTTCCACGCAATTTCATTTTCATTATTTCTATTTTAAAAATTCACCAAATCATAAAAGCAATAAGATCAAATATATTCGTTGGTTTATTTTTTTTAAACAGCTGTTTCCTACTTTGACAGCAAATAATTCGAGCTAGTGAAAAATTTACTAGCTGAAATTTGGAGCTCTATATGATTCTTATTCTGAACTCTTCTGCTAATTTTTTGAATCAAGAAACGCTTTGCCAAGAAAAACTTGGCTAACTATCCATAACCAAGAATTATTTAACTGAGGATATCACAGTAGATAATCTGATTGAAATTATGTATGTATACTAAATTGTATTCTGTCAATCATGACCAAGAAGGTTCACGTAGAATGTCAAATAATTGAAAAATTTGTTTGTTGTAGTTCTATGCGATTAATGACATATTTGAAGAGAACAACAATAGGTGATATTAATAAAAGCCGAGCATTTGCTTTTGCTTAAAATTTCAGACCTTTTACTCAAATTTTGAAATTTGGTTCATACAAATTAATGTCAAATTTATAAAATCTTGAGTAAAAGCATTTGCTTGGTTTTTATTAATATGTCCCAATAGCAAGAAACACACGAAAACGGAAGTAATATATCCTTAGTTAGATAATTCTTCTCTATAACTAGTTAATAAGAAACGAACCTTTTGTTTTTTTTTATTAATTGAAATATTCAATCTCTGCAATTTACCAAAAGTGAAATAAAAATAGTGCTGTCAGCATGGCAACTCTTTCCACTACGAATATCACTGTTGTTGTTGTAGTCGGCCGACTAAATTGTCTGTAGTGTGAATACGTAGAAGGGCGCCTTGCTGATCAAGCAGTTGGCCGACTGTTTCAGTTGGAATGGAATCGGGCTGCAAATCCAACTGTTTCAGTCGGCCGATAAAGTGGTTATAGTGTGAATGCTTCCATACATCCCCATTCAAATCAAAGCCCGACTAAAGGCCCTCGGCAACTTACAATCTGGATTGAGAGGAATTGCATATGTGTGAGTGTCGGGTGATTGACGCAAATATCAAACATTTTTGATTTTCGTCGCCGCGAGCCGACAACAAGTACGTGTAGCACGACGGCTGCCGACTGCACTAACACACACAAAAAAAACTCAAATTTGATTTACTCACTCAAAAAAACACTCAAACTGACAATCCATATTGTAAGGCTACAACCTGATAAATGGGCAAACTCAGTTCTTGAACGTGATAAATTGCACGGAAATTGTTGTTGGAAATGAAACTAGGTAAATAATTTAACACGTTCAAAACCCAGTTCGCGCAGTGTTGCATTAGCAAAAATGTCGCTACTTACAGGGAACATACCCAAGTTCTTAAACGAACAGGCCGAAAATTGACAAGTGTAAAAAAAATAAAACGAAGTGAAAAAACAAACGCCGTTGTTCACAAATAATTTAAAAATGGAAAACGTGAAAAGAAAAAATTTTAAGTGGTCCGCCTCATTCGAGAGTGGTATGGGGCGATTACATTTCTGACCTAAAAGCTCAAAAGAGGATTAACACATATTTCAAAAGATGTCGGAGGAGCTTGCTAATTATGGTTGCGTCGTGACACCAAAGGAGCTTAGGAATAAACTGCATAATTTAACGACAAAATATAAGTAAGTTGGGTAAATTTTCCATTAGGACGTTCGTTGCAAGGTGATCACAACAGAAATTGTTCCCGGCGCACACTGGGGCCGAGCGTGCTCAAAATTAAGTTTTTAAATAATGAGTTTTTCAAAAAAATAAAAACGCAGTATTGTTCCCTATAAAATTCAACACTTCTGGCCCAATTTTCAGCTTTCTATCGTTTTTCAGTTGGGAGTTATCCATACACAAACATGGAAAATTTTCCAAAAAATAATTTTTTTTCAAAGTGAGAAATTTTAATGTGTATTTGAAATAGTTGGTGTAAGAGAAGGATATAAAATTTTATTATTCTGCTTTTTCCATAACATTAAATGAAGCTTATATAATCGATGAGTGTTTTTTTTTTTTGGAACTAGATGTTTTAAAAAATTAATTTTTAGTATAAAACTAAACGTACCTCTTTTTTTAAATATTTTTTTTCAAAATGGATTTTTTTTTTAATTTGCGCAAAAAGGTAGCAAATGTAAAAATGCAGCAGTAAAATATGGTCCTTTGTGACAAAGAATCCGAGTTCAGAACCAAAAGCAAAGTGCGCATTTAAAAAAAAAGTGAGTTTAAAAATTGCGTTCCAATTTTAGTTAAAAAAAAAACACCTATATCTGGTTGAATTTGATTCTGTTCTATCTTTAATTTAATTGATCCATTATTTACTGGTTACATTAATTACAAATTGTGGTTAAGGTTACTTGTCAAGCCAGTTTTCTTTAATTCAGACTTGTAAGTTGGATTATAATATGAGTTCTTTGAAGCACAAGTTGTGTTACTCCAATTTTGTTTTTTTTTTTTATTTATGTTAGGCATGAAAATGTGTGGGGAAATACGTGTTCTGCTTAAAACGCTAATGGCGAAACTCCTAATTCCCATATAAACAAACTTGTGGCAACATAAAACTTTTAATATCTCGAAACAAAAAATTGGAGAAAACCATTTTTGTATACATACATATGTACCTGCACCTACATATTTCATCAATGGGTTAATAAATATCCGCTAATGGGTTAATATAATACAAATTGGCTATTTTTGTACAGACATACTAATATAATAATAATATAAAACAATGGCGCTATTGTAACTCTCGAATTTTATGGCCGAGCTTCTGTCCCAATTCGAGGTGTGCTCCTTTTGTTTTTCGTACCAATTGGGTGGACCTACAGTTTTATGCCGGCTCCGAACGGCGAATGCATTTTTTTGAGAAGCTTTTTCATGGCAGAAATACTCTCGGAGGGTGTTTTTTGCATATAGTAAAAATAAGTAAATTGAATTTAGGGTTATACTGAAGCGTCTGCTTTATTCGAAGTCTACTAGCAAGTGAAGTTACAATTCAAGTATATATGTAAAAACAAGTTAGAGAGTTAGGCCTACTGCCGAGAGGTGACCGCTGCTCTTAAAAAACCCAATAATTGGATTTTTACTAATTAGAAAATTTTTTTTGGTGTTTGCTCGGACTGGGGTTTGAACCCGAGACCTCTGGCATAGCAGGCGAGCACTCTACCCACTGCACCACTGCGGCCACCATACCACAGACATACCAATTGTGATTTAAATAATTTATTTACAGATCTTAAAAAAAACTGGTCACCAATAAGTTAATTCATGACCGTTAATGGGTTAAGATTCCAAAGATTACTGGTTTTAGTGTAGATACAACTAATATGATTTAAATGTTTTGATCTAAGAATTAAGTGAAAAAATTTGGTTAAAAATGGGTTAATGCGTGGTCGTTAAGGGGTTAAAATTCTTGGGATTTACTATTTTAGTATCGATATACCGATTCTGATTCAAGAAAATTAAACTCGAAACTAAAATAAAAAACATAGGTCACCAACGGGTTAACACATGGCCGTCAATGGGTTACCATCCTATAGATTAACAGCTTTAGTGCAGATAAAGCGATTCTGATGTAAAAAAGTTGATTTCAGAATTTTGAGCGTCCTCATATATATAAGTGGCCCCAGTGTGCCAAACAAAAACATACATACATGTTCCGCTCGGAATCCAAAATTCGAAAGAAGTCTTTTTGGTTTGTGACCACCTAGCACCCAGCGTATTAGTGCATCACGCCCAGAAAAAATTACCAAATCACCAACAAATTGTTTTTTTTTATGAAAATTTTTCAGGAAGGAGAAAAACAAGATCTTCGGGTGGAGGCCGTTCCAACTGGGCGTTGTAGGACCAAGTACATGAAGTTCTTGGGCATTATAAAATCCACAACATCAACGAGTGCACAGAAGAAAGTATTTCTTGTAAGTATTTTTTATTTTAGTTTTTTTTTAGATTTTATTTCAAATATTTCTATTCAGCTGTGGCATCAAATATTACGTCGAGTGATGAATTCTCAGAAATTGAATATCTTGAGGAGTTTGAAAGTGCACCTACTTCACCAACTTCATATACTTCACCAAGTGCCAGCCCAAGTGTAGCATCGACTTCTGACCGTGAACCTAAAACGAAACGAAACAATTTTCAAGCAAAAGTTTTACAAAAATTTGATAAATTAGAAGTATATGCAAAAGAGAAAGGTGAAAGAATGTTGGAAGTAGACAAAGATCTACTAGAGCTGGAAAAGAAAAAAATTAAATTGTTTAGGAATATTTAACTGAATTCAAAGATTTAAAGAAAGCCTTGGTAAACTTTTTGGAAAGAAATTAATGTAAATATGTATGCTCATAATTAGGGTTGCCAGATATCTTTCCCGAAAAAATTAGTACATTGCCTTCAAAAAAAAAAAAAAAAAAAACCAATATATGCGGAGAAAATCGTCTTTATTATGCCGTGATTTGTGAGCACATACACAACATAACACATTAGCTGAGTTCCCGTGGCAGTGATCCAGATCCGGATACAAATTTTGCAAGCAAATGCGACAACAATTTTGTGATCCTGGTATTTATCTGGATCAAAACAACCTACTACAATCTATACGGATCCGAAATTGATACAGATAAACGCCAGGATCACAGAATTCTTGATCCGGATCTGGATCACTGCCACGGGAACTCGCCTATTATTACCCTGAGAGCCTCGGTGTGCTGTGTGCCACTGTAAATTAGACCGTATCGCAAAAAATATTTCGCCGTACGCCACCACCCTCGTTTATCATTGTGGGGCGTACGGTGGACTTTTTTTGGGTCCATATAAGGCGATACGGCCTACTGTACATACAGTCCCAGTCAATGATTATTAACAATTAAAATTAAATCAATATGAAGTAATTTAAAAGCATTTAATCATATTTTTGATCGAGCTGTCACCTGTGTCGTCCTTTTGGGTAACAATTTTCTCGATTTTGTTTTAGAACCGCGGCGCAAAGCTTACCCAAATATGAAGCAATGACACTTCGTATACCATTCGCATTTTCTACGTTTTTAACACGCTTTTATTAGCTTCACCTGTATGTATGTATGTATGTAACTTCATCCCATCCTAAAAGTTGTAACATTTAACTAAATTATTATATCTTTCAAACATTCACTTATATTGTGTTCTCTCTATTATTTCTATTCTCCTCCGGATTCGAAACATGACATCAACAGCCCAACGGCATCATATAGTAGGACATTCAACATTATACTTCATGCTTCATTGCGGCTTTTAAGTTACCTTTCCTCAAAATAGCCTCTATGAATTTCAATTCACTCCCGTATATAAGCCAATAAGTAATAAGCTTTCAGGGTACGGAAAAACTCACTCACGAACGCTCAAAAATACATTCTTCTCAAATCACAAACAAATGTTCAAAGAAAAACGTATAACCACTCAAATAGCGAGCGAACTAACGCACAACAGCCAGCGATCACCCATAGCGATGGCGATAAACTCAATGCATAAATTCACTCAAAAATGAAGCTTGAAGCTTTCTGTTTTGGGTTTGTTGTATTTGCAATGAAATCAGCCGCATGTACATACATACGTATGCAAAGCAAGAACTGGTTTTGTTTGTAATTCATTTAATAGTAAGTGCTGAATCAACGAAAAGGAACCCTAATTCTATAATTGCATTTCACGTTTGGAAAACAATTTTTATACAATGTTTTGTAAACATGAGGTGAAAAAAATTTCCCTAAAAAAAAAAAAATAAATAAATAAAAAAAAAAATGCGCCACTCGGGACTCGAACCTGAACTCCTTGGTCCGTAGGCAGCATACCTCACCATCACGCTACAATCGTATTCGGAACTTTGTTGTCTAAATTCGAATTTATTCAATCAGGTTTCTTTTTTTTTGTTCTTTTCAAATGCTTCACCTCAACTTATCTTCACTTTCTGATTGTAAAATATAACAAAACGTTTGGGAAATTTTGTATCCAAATTAGTTTTGAAAACCTTGAATAAAAGGATTTGGAAAATATTGCATAATAAGCTAGTTTACTTCACTGCATATTGGGATTTTTGGTAGAAGTTATAAATACATATGTATGTAGATCTATTTCGGAGAACATCACATCCCATCAGACTTCTTTTTACTTTTATTCTTGCGTCCGCATAAAACATCCTTTAATGAAAAATTTCACTAAAAAGTTAAAAATAAATAATAGCTTAAAAAAACTAAAAAAACACGCTTTAGTCTTAAAAATCGTACTAAAAATTGAGAAATAATTTAATTAGAAACAAAATGATGAACGAAAATATAAGTATTTAAGGAAAAGCGTGGGGTGCTCAATAAAATTTGAACATGAAAATATTCGATTCGTACAACTAGTACAAAAATATACCTAGTTACGAAATTAAAGAGTACGATATATGAAATCTCAATAAAGTCAAAATAAAATTATTAGTAAAAAAACACCGATTTTAAATATTTTTTGACATACTGAGCACCCCACGCTTTTCCTTAAATACTTATATTTTCGTTCATCATTTTGTTTCTAATTAAATTATTTCTCAATTTTTAGTACGATTTTTAAGATTAAAGCGTGTTTTTTTAGTTTTTTTTAAGCTATTATTTATTTACTATACCCTCGACTATTGATCCCATTCTTGTTTGGGTATGTTCCCGAATTGGAAGCCATTTGCTAGATATTTTATCATTATGTTCGTTGCAAAAATTATGAAGAACGCAGGCAGCTTTAATAATGATATTAACGTTTTTGATATGATTGTCAACGCTTTTTCCGATCCTTCGAAATCTTGCTTTTAATTAACCAAAAGCATTTTCTACCACTCTTCGACTTTTCGACAAAGCATAGTTGAAGTTTTTGATTTCTTCGTTATTGTCCAGGGAAAATGGGAAAGATTTCATGAGTCTGCAAATAAAATAAATATGAGATATAGAGAATGGCTGCTCCGATTGAAAAGATACATTTGGACTTAGAGTACTAATCAGCTGAGCACGATTATAGGTTAAAGAATTACAAAAAAGGCTTTATAAACAATTTTGGTCTACATAAAGCAGGGCTTCAACATAGGGCTCGACTATTCTTTCCATTATCGTACCGCTCGTTGTAACTTCTTTAATAATAATTTGTATATATTTTACTGGATTTTTTTATTTTGCGGTACCACGCCCCCCGAAAAGACGGGGTTGACCCCCCAGGGTACGACAATGGAAAGCGTGACCTGGAGCTCTTTTAGTTGTGTCGCCCAGGTCGGATCCCCAGATACGGTTGATGAATCGCAAACTGGTGCTACACGTTCAATATGAATATTGCGATATTTTTCTCGCTCTGAGATTCAAAATATTTTACTTCCGTCCTTTTCCCACTTTCACTTTCAATTTGTTTATTGCCAATATTGCGATCCAGATCACGAATTTCAAAATTTCTAAAAATATATGCATTTTGATGGATCGCAAAATTTTCATGCTACACAGTCAATCCATATTTTCAATATTGCGATCCGATATGCCAATGTACTATTAAATCACGCCAATTTGAACCATAGGTTATATCTATAAGTTGGGAAACTCTCAGCTGATCGTTTGGCATGTTGTGCCTGTCACCATGCAGTGCTGTGCAAAAGTTACAGAAGAAAAATTCAAATGAATTTTGAAATCTTTAAAATTATTGGGTGAATTGAATTCGAAATGCTATATTTGTAGCAATAATAACAAAAAAATTACATATTTTGAGTTTTAATTGATTTTATTAGGCATTTTTGCTATTTTCTTGTGAAGATTTTGCTACGTTTGAATACAACACTGTGGTCGATTCTTCTTCACATTTGGTTTATTTAGTTTCCCATTCTCCCATTGACACATAATGTGCCTGCCACTTTTTGCAACAACAATTCCCATGGTTGAAGTTTGCTTTGATGGGAATACAGTGAGTCACAGTGCAATTGAGCCATCATTTATTCACACATTTTTATTATTAAATATGTTTGTTAACAATTACTCGACTTTCCTATTTTTTTGCAACGGAAAACTTTCGACAATATACCAAAAATGATGAAAAACAAAAACATGTACGCGTCACAATCAAAGTAATTTTTCTAGCAATTCCAATTTAAATACTTAAGGTTTCTCTCAAGAATTATTAGTTGTCTTCATCTAAAGTGGTAAAGTAGTAAATTGCTAAAGTTAATCAGTTTGGCCGCATTCTTACATGAACGCACCTTGGTAAATAATTGTTTAAATTCTTGTCAGCTGTCAACTTGATTATTGACTTAGAAATTATTTTAATAATTCGTGCTAAAATGCAGAAAGAAAGCACGAAACGTAAATTTCTTAGATTTTGAACACCTACATAAATACAATGAAATGAAATGAAATGAAATTGAAAAAGTAAAATTGACAATGTGTCAGACTAGAATTTTACCGAAATTTATAAATTTACGCAACAAAATCGTTCGGTAAAGTGATAAAATTTGCTGAAATATATTTTCATACAAATTTTGACAGATAATTTATCACAATTATTATTTTAACACTTTACCCCATTTACCAGTAATTTACCACTTTAAATGAAGACCCTTATTATTTTTCTCTTATATATTTTTACAGTTCACATTTTACATTATGTGTTAATTATATACAAAACCTATATAAAATGGGATTCAGGCAATTTTTTTTTGCCGATTTTAAAAGGTGTACTTATCAGACAACATACACTAGAGCGCGTAATAATCGTGTTTTGTTAGATGAATAAAACACATTGCAGGCTAATAAAATTTGTATTATATTTAATTCATTAGGGATAGAGTAATTGAACTGTTGAAACTAGGCAACAAAGTATTAAAACCGTTTTAGGGCATATTCCTCTTAGTGGCTAACTTTCACTGTGAGCCCGTTTCATGAACTTTACCGGTTTTAACTATTATTTTTATAACTAAAAAATAATTTTCATCAAATATTTTTTGAATTACTAAATTTTGGTTTATTCTAAAATTTACCTAAGTACATAATTTTGTTTTTCAATCGGTTTTTGTATAATTTTTTATTTTCATAAACCTTCGGACAACGTGTATCATTTTCACTGCGACTCACTGTATGTGTCAAAAATATAAGCCGTGTTTCACATACGGTGATCCTAACCCAGATAAAAATTTTTGCATGTAAATGCAACAACAACGATTTCAGCTCGATTAAACCAGATAAATTGCTGGTTCAATTTATGATCCGCCTTGTTCGATTTCTTTTTTCCGTGTTGATTTGGCAGCACAGTGCTTTTTTGATTTGGCAGAACCATATCATACCCAGCAAGAACCGTGACCATCATTTGATCCATCAATTGATGGTCACTTGTGATGGATGTACTTATCAGCATTTTCTATCACATTCTTAAGAACAATATGACAAATGTGATGGGATGAAATGTATACGTGTGAGTTTGCATCTCGCTCACACTCATGCATAATCATATGCTCTTTCTCTCTCATTTTATACCCATCAATGTTGATGTAAATACCAATCACATATGATCCATCAAGCGTGATATACGAACCTATCACAACTGAGCCATCATATTTGATGCATGAACCCTTCACAAATGAGCCACAAACAAATCTATCATAGTCTATATTTATTATATTCATTGTTAAAATACATGAAATAAAATTATATTTTTAATATGCGGAAAATACCAAAAAATATACTTTTTACTGCTCGCGGTGATGGCCAAGCAGGAAAGTCTTGCGTACGCCTCTCTCGAATTCTATGGAGTCGAAGACATCTGAAATTGATGTAAAATATATATACATATATATAAATGTACAGAATAAAGCTGGTTTGACTTAAATATGTATGTACTTATCTTTATTCTTTAAAAAACGATTATTATTTAGATTTTTTATTATCTTTAATCACTATTAAATTATATTTTAGCACAAGAAAGAACGCGTTCAACTGATATCTTCCACGAATTTGATTTCTTTAAAATAATTATCAAAAAAGCAACCCTGTCCTCTCACAGCTGATAAAAAAGTGTGTCAATGAATTGGTGTGAAACTTTTGCATGTGTTAGTTTCCATCACACGAGTTTTGCAGGGATGGTACAATAATTTAGAGGTAGGCGCATGGGCGAATTCAGAAACTACTTTTTTTAGGCGCATTTCAGTTATTACATCTGGATCTGGGTCAAGATAAATTTTTACTGAAACAATCCGGATCATAATGAAATTTGGCTGCACTTGAAAAGAAGTAAAAAGAAGAAGAAATATCAACAAACCATTTGTGATTTGAGAAAGTAAAAACAAAAACAAAATAAAAAATCATGGATCAAGAACAGAGATGTAGAATAATTATCATTTCATTTTGAAATTTTAAAAAATCTTACAAATTTTCTTCAGAATCATAAAAGTCTTTTGATAATATTTTTTTCCTGCTGAAAATGATAAAAATCTTATATAATTATAATTCAGAAACTTATATTTTAAAAATCTTTCCATAATAGTTATTTCAAATATATATTTTTTAAGTCTTCAAAGACTTTTATATTGAGACAAATTTGAAAAAAGTCTTTGCGTAATTATTATCAGTAACAAATTGTTTTTTATATCTTCAAAGACTTTTTCATTGAGACAAAGTTCAAAAAAGTCTCAGAAAATTTTCAATAACTTTCATATAAGTATAAAATAAAAATAACTTCCATATAAGTACTTCAAAATTCAAGCAAATTTCCAATTTGAAATTGTATGAAAGATTTTTATCGAAGATATAAAAAATAAATTTGTTACTCAAAATAATTACTTAAAGATATTTTTGAAATTCGTCTCAATGAAAAAGTCTTTGAAGACTTAAAAAACAATTTGTTACGGATAATAATTACTCAAAGACTTTTTTCAAATTTGTCTCAATATAAAAGTCTTTGAAGATATAAAACAAAATTTCTCATTTATAATAATTACAAAAAGACTTAAAAAAATATCTCAGAAATAACTATTATGGAAAGATTTTTAAAATATATTTCTTTCAATAATAATTATTTTTTGATTTTTATTTTTTCTCTTATAATAATTACAACTCTGATCAAGAATTATTTGAGGCAGATTTATATATAATTTAATTATATGACCTTTATACTCATATTTTATGTGTTGCTTCCATAATTTGTTTTGTTTTTTCACGGCGTCTGAATGAAAAATATGGCCGACAGCTGCTTGTGTATATACATATACAAACATATACACCGCAGTAAAAATCTGAAATTAATCCTTTATGAATTACTGATGAAATTCATCATGAGGAGGCATCAGTGAATACTTTCATAGGCTGCTGAATTTTTTCAAATAAATGGTTTTGCTTTCCTTATGCCTATATGACACAACGTTTTTTCTCTGGTATTTTTGGTTTGGAAAACCCGCCGAAAGTCAAAATACAAAAACAATTCTTCTGTACGGTGAAAAGAGACAAATACTCCCTCAAAAACAATTTGATTGACATTAAACTTCAAACTAAATGCAAATAATAGTTATTTCAATAATTATTTTTTTGGAAATTTGAATTTAAATTACTGAAATAAATTATGAAACTCAAATGGCGGGATAGCTACGTATTCCATGTTATAAGGAGAAGCCAGTGCGCAGTATAATTTTTCTTCCGGACTTCTTCTTTCCCCTTACGGCCAAAGCAGAAGCTTACAAGAGGCAAATTTAAAATTTGTATTTCCATATATTTTTTATTTTAAATATAATTTATTTTATAGTTGTTAAATTGAAAAATTTGTCAGAAAAGCTGCCGAATGTCAAAAAACCTACCGAAATACAAGCTGGCTCGTTGGTTTTTAACCGCCTAGATGGTATTTTGTTGGTATTTCGTTTGGTTTTTTCAATATAGCTTGCTCGCTTGCACCAACGCAAAACGATAGTGATGAATATTCAACAAAGAATCATCAATGATTATTTAGCAATGAAACAAATTTACTGCAGGGTATATGTATATATATGTATACACATGATACAAGAAAGAAGGTAGTGTAAACGTAAAATTTTTGTCGCCATATTTACCACCTGACAATTATATGGATTATGACATTTCGTGCTGCCATACTCAGTGCTAAAAATACTCCATTTTTGTTATTTTTTATTTCCATGGTAACCATGGTATCGATTGCAACAAAACGATTTTTTTTAATTTGAATATTGATATATATATATAAATACGTACATTTACGTGTTAAATTCTTCATAATATCAGATCACAAATAATTATATAAAAAATAAGATTTATTCTTAAAATAAGTTTTGGCAAGTTTTTGGAATATAGTACATACTACAATCCCACTACACCTCCTGTGAATTTCACTGAACAATTTCAGTGGTTTAGAAATTATTAATATTGGCACGACTTATGAACTTGCGACGGAAAAAACAAGTGCGGTCGATGGCATGGTTATATACAAAATTTATTAGTAAATACAATATTTAATTTAGATGAAAAGATACTAAAAAGATTTTTTTGCGAAGAATCTATTTCAGAATTAGGTAAATAATAAAATAAAGGAAAATAAAATTAGTAACGCAAGTAAAAACTAAAGAAAACTGCAACATAAAAAGTTAAACTAAATTTACATTCTTATATAACTGCTAAAAATTATTTTTAATAAATATATTTTTTAAATGTGGAAATATTCTTGTATAAAATATCGAAACCAAATATGCATATATATATATGTATACGTACGCAATACATAATACATATAAAGAAAATCAAGAACTCTTACCTTATTCATAAAAAATCGAACAGTTTTCAAATAGTGTATAAAGGACCTTTTCATAAGATTTTTCGACTTTAATAACTTCATAAATCTATTTTATTTTTTATGAATAACTATTTTTTATTTTCTTTGAAAAGCTTTATTTTTCAATATATTTAAAATGTTAAAATATACTCATTACATCGGCTCATTTCATGAATTTCATATCAAACCCAATATGCGTTGAACCCGACCCCCTCAGAATTTGATGAAATTTTGCAGAGAGCTACATCTTACCTACCCAAACACAACCTCATTTTTAGAAATTGCATTTTCGAAAAATTGTGGGCGTGGCAAGGTATCGAAGTATTCGAAAATATTCGAAAATACTCGAAAAATTACGATAATAGGTACTTTTAAAGTGTGATTACTAGGAAATGGCTTTACCGATTTCAAAGATCTTCATACCATTAGAAAGGTATTGAAATTGGCTTTTATTACACTGAAAAAAATGTTTTCCAAAATAAAATTTGAAACTGAAAAAACACTTCAAAGATCAAGCGATTTTGAAAAATTAAAAATTTTTTTTAGAAAGGTCTATTTAATATATATAACATATCTGAAAACTAAAATGGCCTTTTTCTTTATTTTTTTTTTTAATTTATTTAAGTAAATGCATCTCTTGGCTTTCTTATATTTTGATATCACGCGTAAACTAATCAACCGATTTCAAAAATTTGTATACCGTTAGAAAGGTATTAAAATCACCTTTTGAAAAAATACACTGCAAAAATTCTATATTACACTGAAAAAAAATTTCAAGTTTGAAAATTTTTTTTCAAACTGGGAAAACACTGCAGCAGTATGAGCTGCGCAAAGTTGTATATTAAATCTAAATAAACAAAAATAAAAAAGATTAACTTTATCATTATTTTAAAAATTGAGAGCTAAGGGCGTAGCCAGAGCAAAAAAATCTTTTGCTCCGATGCCCTGATTAAAAGTATAGTAAGGTTCACGGCTAATATATTAGGTCTGTTTGGTGAGATTTTGGGTAGAATGCTATTTTATGTCAAACTGAAGATGAAGGCAAAAGTTAAACAAACGCATTTGTGCGAAATGCTATTTAGTGTCAAAAATGACGCTTAGGAACAGTGTTGCCACAGCCTCAAAAATTATGGTATCACAAATTGATGCCTTCATGGTTTTTTTCGTGGTCACGCTTTCCTTTACCGATCGTAAAAACCGTTTATAAAGGGGCGTTGCACCGTCCTCCGATCCTATATCTGAAGTCGGAACAGTCCGAAGGCCGATAGTTTTCGAAATATAAATATTTGTTTTTTCAAAATACTTTTATTTTGGTGATAACGGGTTGAAAGGACCACATAATCCTCTTTCTGGGGCAAAATCTACGTACCCATCCACAGTAATCCTGCGTGGAATACCTTCATCGCCTTCATGAGGGAGTACTTAAATTTATAAAAAAAAAAAACACCTGAGCAAAATTACATATGAATGATATGTAGATAATTTTTATTTTGGCTTAGAACAAATTTTATTTTTATCAAACTTTTGGTTGGACCACTCCGCATAGCAGGCATTTTGACTTAAGGGAGACAGCGCGACAAATATTTAAGAACTGATTCAATGACTCCAAATCAATTCCAGAATCAGCTGTGGCAACTAGATCACCCAGCTCGTTTGACCCATTGCATTTTATAGAACTTTTATATTAATTGGTACAGTACCAAAGTATGCATATTTATATGCATGTGAAATTTAAGTATTATCTTTATATTTTTATGTTATTAAAAAAAAACGATATCGTTAAAACCACAAAAGTAGCTTACTTTATTAATTTTAATTTTTGTCTCAAAATTTTTTCTGTGTTAGAACCCCAAAACCAGCATATTTTATTAATTTTAATTTTTTTTTTTTTCAAACATTTTTCGGTGATACCAAAAAAAACCATAAATGTATCAATTTGTGATACCAAATTTTTTGAGGCTGTGGCAACGCTGTTTACAATTTCTTCCTCTTCTTCAGAGATTTTGACACATTTTAGGAAAGTACCCACACAAATTCTGTGTGCGGATTCCTACAAATAGCTAGTCTTCTTTCTTGCTCACATCCTCTGATCCTCTCGCTCTTTCGTGGTAAAATTCCTGCAACTCATACGCTTTCCTACACTCAACAAACGCTATTATTGAGACGGTAATGCCAGTAGGCGGGCATCTCAAATACTGCTTACGTCACAGGACCAATAAAGCCGCGAACAACCAAACAATCAACTGTGCCAATTGCAAAAGGAAATGACGTATGAGGACCTGAAACTTTTTTCTAAAACCGAAAGAAATATGGCGGCCGGCGAACTGACATGACCTTTTAATTGGATCATGAGTAAGGTTGTTCTCTATGTGTCATTTTGGCCTGGCAAATTTGCCGAGATGACATAAGTGTGATACATTTTCCGAGCACAACAACAAAATACACGTCTTGTCAAATTTGGAGCTTCGGCAAATTTCTCATACCCCATTTGATATCATGAGAAAAATATCACGGGAAATGCAACCATGTTATTACATTCACAATAGTCTTCTATGTGAAGTGAGTTTAAATTTATGTTTAGCTCTTTTTTTAAGTATTTTATTTTAATCAGATAAAAAATTAATTTATTTCGAAATTGAAGCAAGCAAAGCAAAGCGACAACAGTCGTATAAAGAGTGGAAATTATATGACCAACATGCTAGGTCACAATGAAGTCAGTTCGAATTTTATTTTCTTAAAGGTGCGATCTCTCTGTGTGGCAAATTTCTCAAGATATGATATCTCGACAAAAATATTAGACAGAGGGAACAACCTTAGTGTTATTCGATAGTTCACTATACGGTATTCCCTCTCCAATTACGTCATTAAAGGGTTCGCGATTTAACTCGTCTTCGCAGCATTTTCATTATTCAGATCAACAATCAGTGTTGAAGTGAAAAAAAGTTGAATAGAAATTTTGATTTCACTTTGCCAAAAAATCCCTACATTTAGCTATTTTAGAAAAATCTGTCCTTCCTTCCCTGCGTATCACATCACTGATTTATAGGAATGGGCATGGTTCAATTCAAGGTTGATACGAAAGTTTATCTTGGAAGAAACAGCTGACTATTTTTTTCATTACCTAAATTGTCAAACTTTATGTGATGCTTTTCTTGTATATATGTGTAGCTTGGCCAATTGGAAATGGACGTTTGACAATTGAGATAGCAAAACGGGCAACAACAAAATGTATTGCAGGGTTGCTTTTCCGCACTGCGGTAAGTGTGGTAAAACACTGTTTTAAATCGACTATGACTACGGCCCTCTGTTAAGTTCTGCCAGCGCTCTAGCAATAGGGGCATTAAGAGCATACAGGGTTATAAAACAACCAATGAAGCGATTGGCAATGGAGAGTTCTAGTAGGTACATTAATAAAAATTATCTCAAGAATAACGGGAGTCTATATCGCCGCGGACAACGTCGAATATAAATGATAAGGACAGTATTATTCGCCTATTATGCAAGGTTTTCAAGCCAATAAGCAGGCATCTCGACTCGTAGGAGATGATAGGATCCGTGAATCGGAGAGTGCGTAGTGCAAACCGGATGAATACCTTTTGGTTACGTTCGATTTTGACAGCATGACATGCATTATATGGAGACCAGATAAAAGCTGCATATTCCAGTCTGGAACGCACAAATGCCATGCACAGAAGCTTGAGAGTTATTAAGGGTAATCAACACCGAAACAACGGGTGACTTCCGGTGGCAGTGATCCTGATCCGGATACAAACTGTGCAAGCAAATGCAAAAACAACTTTGTGATCCTGGTATTTAAGCTGGGTATCCACATCATAAGAAATTGCCCAAGAAAAAATTGGCATTTATTTCTTAAGTAATTTTGACGTTTGATTTTTTCTTCAAGAAATATATACAATCGTATATATTTCTTGGCGAAACCAGCGTTGCCAACCCCATTTTTCGTCAAAAATTGTATTAGATTTTCTTGTGAAGATACTGCCTAAAGAAAATTTGACACAAGAAAATTTCTTGACCATTTCTTAAGCTTTTTTTTATATGGAGTTTTAGCATTTCTTGTGATGTGGATACCCGGCATTATCTGGATCAAAAAATCTATTACAATCTACACGGATCCGAAATTGATACAGATAAACACCAGTAGTGAGTTTCTCTAAGAAATCGAGTGGATTTGTTTATTTTGATGACGTCACGTCGATTCTATCAAAACTTCTCTATTGATCGATAGCGAGTGTTTCTATAAGCATTAATCGATAAAATTTGGAACAGTGATGGAAATGGAACGCCAATCGAGAACTTAAACGCCAAAATAAATGTAAACAACAAAAAATTGCAAATATCAAAAATGCAAATAAACTAAAATATTAAAATTCAGTGAGTATCCTGCAAGAAACGGCTGATTAACAGAATTTCTGATGCCACCAATACACCTGCAAAAACACTTCCAGACATTTGATTAATCATCTGTGTTACACTAGTGATGTATATCAGCACTTCCTAGCATTTGATCAATCATCTGTAGAACACTGTTGGGTTACATTTTTCTCCAAAATTTTCGTAGTAAAAGGAATTCTACAAGCGTTGAGTATATTATATTTTTCTTAAAAAATAATTATATTTCTTTTATTTTTACCGGTAAAAGGATTCAAAATTAATGAGCGGCATTTCAGAAATTGCCTTATCGCGGAACAAAAATGTGTTGACCAAAGAAATTGAAATTTCGGAGAAGTGAAAATGTGAAAGTGCTGTATTAAGTGCCAGTGGGTTTCCATGAAAAACTTAGTAAATAACATTATATATAGAATATTTATATAGATACATATATAAATGAAATAAATTTGTTGTTTCCCTTTTAAGAAAAAATAATCTTTTATTTCACATCAGTTAGAATTTGTTTATATCAGACCGGATTCATTTACCCATCAGGAGTGTTTGCTCAGCCTTGATTCCTATATATAGCAGCGCTGATGTTATTTACATCAGGCAGGACCAATTTTTACATCAGTCTTTATTTCTACATTCGCTCATGCCTGATTAAGAGTTATATCAGATCTGTTATTATTTACATCAGGGCGGACACGACTTTCCCTCAGCCCTGTAATATTGCATTCGATCAGGCCTGATTAACATTTATACCAGGGCTGATTTTATTTACATCACACTGGCTTTATATTTTTATCAGAGCTGACCACACACGTACACCAATGTTTACATCAGATTTTTCATGTCTCCCGAAGAAAACTGATGGAAATTTAGTTCTGGGCACTGATTGAAATATTCATCATAAGTATCGGCTAAGTGATTGATCATTTGATGGGATGGTTTCTTGCAGGGTATGAGTCTATTAGTTTTGACATTCGCTATACAAGAGGACAGGAGAAATCTTTTGAGAGTACAAAGACGCTCCTTAAGAGACTCTACAAATCCTTAAAATATATATTAAATATATTTAAATGTATATTCATTAATATATAGCATACGTATACATAAATAATTTGTTTTAATTAAAATATACTTACATTCCGGCTGAATTCGGCTGTTTTGTCCATTTTTTCGACGGGTGAAAGCTTTCTCACCGTTTAAAAAGTTGGCGAGTATATTGATAGATAATATATCGACTATTTTGTTACAGAAACACCTATAATCGATCAATCCTACAGAATTGGAATGGAACATAACAGCTTATTTGTCAGTTCTATCGATCCATTCGACTCATTTTCATACAGAAACGCATGAATCGAGAATGACGTCATTATGACGTCAAATCGACTATTTCAGTAGAGAACATTGATCGATATGAGTTACAGAAACTCACTACTGAAGTGATATGTTCCATTCCAGTTCAGTAGGAATGATCGATTAAAGGTGTTTCTGTAGCAAACTAGTCGATATATTATCTTAAACCAACTTTTTAAATGGTGAGAAAGCTTCCACCAGTCTAAAAATGGACAAAACCGCCGAATTCAGCCAAAATGTAAGTATATTTTAATTTAAACAACTTATTTATGTATATACATATATGGCTGCTGTGGTACAGTGGGTAGAGTTCTCGCCTGCTATGTCAGAGGTTTCGGGTGCAAACCCCAGTCCGAGCAAACACCAAAAAAAATTTTCTAATTAGTAAAAATCCAATTATTGGGTTTTTTAAGAGCAGCGGCTACCTCTCGGCAGTGGGCGGCATACCCTCTAAGTGTATTTCTGACATGAAAAAGCTCCTCACAAAAAATGCATTCGCCGTTCGGAGCCGGCATAAAACTGTAAGTCCACCCAATTAGTAGGAAAACCAAAGGAGCACACCTCGAATTGGGAGAGAAGCTCGGCCATAAAACTTGTCAGAGTTATAATAGCGACATTGTATTATTGTTATTATTTATGTATATGTATTCTATATATGAATGAATATACATATGAATAACTAATTATGTGTTTTTATTACAGAGAAATATATCGGGACGTCTTTGCACTCTTAAAATATTTCTCCTATCCTCTTGTATGGCGAGTGTCAAAACTAATAGGCTCATCACTGAAATTTTATTTTCTACAGTTTTTGTTTGCATTTTTGCTAAATTTTTTACTTTCTTTTGGAATTTATTTGTGGTTTACATTTATTAATATAATATTTTGGCGTTTAAGTTCTCGACTGGTGTTCCATTTCCATCACTGTTCCAAATTTTATCGATTAATGCTTATAGAAACACTCGCTATCGATCAATAGAGAAGTTTTGATAGAATCGACGTGACGTCATCAAAATAGACAAATCTACTCGATTTCTTACAGAAACTTACTACAGGGATCACAAAATTCTTGTTGCATTTGCATGCAAACTTCTTATCCGGATCTGGATCACTGCCACGGGAACTCGCCTAACGATTTTTGCCTAAATGACCCTAAAGCTGAAGGTATATACTTTTTATTGCTGCTAATATTTAATTTTAAGTTGGTTACAAAACACAATTCTGCGCAGTTTAGTACAAAAACGAGTTATCGAACGCAATTTTCTGCACTAGAGTACTCTAATGCGTTCACCGAACACATCTTATATTACTGACGTACGGCAAAATACGCATTTAACGCCGAACGCGAGTTGTGTACCTTCGATAGGCAAAACGCTACCCGTGGGTAGCTTCGACGCGGCAGCGCTGTACTTATACAAAAACGACGCTGCTAATTCTGCTCCGCTGTTCGCTGAATTTCTTCAGAATTTTGCCAAATGCTTGCCAGTTTTTTCGTGGAAAATCTACGCAATGTCCAAAAAGGCATATTCATATTAAAGGAATTGCAAATGAATATTTTGTTTTATTCTGCGTTCAAATTTCAATCAACCAACACAATGAGTAATGGGGATTGTGAATTAATGTTTTTCGCTGTTGTTTTTTTTATTATTTTTTATTTAGTTCCTAAAAACATATCTCTGATCATCATTATCAGATAAAAATTAAATTTCCTGCGATATATCGCACGTTTTATGCAATAGGGATTTAACTCAAAAAATATTTTTTTTGGGAAAACGCAAATAAACTTTATAATTTCAAATAGTTTCCTTCTACGGCTAACTACAAAATCACTTTTATTTCCGCCATTTTTATCCTTTTGAGTATTTTATAAGGCTAGACTCAAAGGCACGACCCAGTTATTGAACAATATGGCAAAATCCCAGAAATCGAAAATTTCGAGTTAAATCCCTATTGCATAAAACGGGCGATATGTAGGTACATATGTATGTATATGCGCAACAAAATATATTTTCTATCAGAAATCCCCCATTTTTACTTTTGAATACGAATAAAACAATGAGGCAAGCATGTATTTGGTCGCGCACCAATACAATGACAAATTGTTACTGTGTTGGTGTGCCGATCACTGCTATACACACTTGCGACTAAATCGATTTAGTCGGGTTGGGCCATATATATAGTACTTCTATATTGATAGTATTCTATCTGTGCAATGTGTATGAATTCATTCAAAAATTTTGTGCAACTGGCTGTGCTGCGCATGCGCCTCAATTATATTTAATGTCATCTGTGAATATGTGTGAAAAATACATTCAATTGAGTTCAGAGGCGTTTGAAAAAAAATTGATAGGCATCATTGTGTTCTAGGGGACTTATACCCCTTTGATTTTAGTTTTTGAATTTGTTTATAATTAATATAAGAAATTTGCCACATTTATTTTAAGATGCAAACTTTTGTGAATTTTGTTTATGAAAATTAGTGGAAATGTTCTAGAAAAATCTATTTTCTATGCACTCATATTTTTATGAATCACGGCAGAAAGCGTTTCATGTTAAAACCCTGTGGTCCGATCCATGGGCATTATATCAAAAAGTCGAATTCTGCCGTTTGAGGGTTATGTTTGTAAAGTATGTACGTTCGAATTCCGCCAACACAGTGAGTACTGCGAATTTCTAAACTGAATAACAGGACAATTTAGACAACGAACTTTTGGACACAGCAACATATGAGGACCAAAGTTCAGACTACGTTACTCTCCAAACCGACCTCAACAGGGGACCACAGGTAATAATATAACAAGACGGATGGAAGAAAGGACTACGAACCAATCGCTATATGTTCCACATATTTACAGGCGGATAAAAGGTGGACGGGTGGGAGCTGCAGTGTTTTTTCCGGAGCTTGGGATTAAGAAATCCTTTTTAGTCCCAGACTACTGCAGTATCTTTCAGGCATTGATACGTACAGGCGATTCCAAGTGTAATCGCTTTTTTGGAAATGGTTGCTGCAGATCCGAATGTTTTTAACGTCGTCAGGCATCAGACCACAATGCATTCATTCTTTGCAAATGCTTTCGTCTTTTTGAAATCTATTTACATATGTATATATATATTTATATAACCAATAATGCACTCAAAACGAAATACGTATGTAAAGCTATTTTATTTATTTTATCCCTTTTATTATCACAAATATAGCACCGCTTCGACATTTTTTAATTTTTTAATACGAGAATCAAATAATAAATATGTAAATTCCCTATAATTTTTTTTTATGTGCCGTCACTGCGGTTTATTTTGAATTCATATGTCATTTTTCAAATTTGATTGCTCGGTTTTCTCTTTCTTTTGTTATATGTCTGTACTGTAATGTTGGCTGATGGAACTCGTAGGTATTACCAATATAGGAGTACTATATATATGGGTTGGGCTGTAGTATTCACACTACGCCAACTATTTAGTCAAATCGGTGGCAGCTATTCACACTACAGATTAAATAGTCGGGCGATTGACAATAACATAGTGTTGCCAATGTTCACATTTTACACAGCAAATTTTATATTAGTGGTCTTCATATAAAGTGATGAAGTATTAATTGCTAAAGTTTATCAGTTTATCTGCATTCATTGAAAGCACCTTCTTGTAACTTGATTAATAAATAAAAAATAATAAAATAAACAAAAAGTGCATACATTGTTTGGCTTTCTTTCTTATTAAACTAGCAACTAGCTGTCAAGTAAATGAAAAGAGAAAAACGGAAGGAATTACGCTCATAAAGAGCGAAAAGAACAGAAGTACAAGAAACGGAAAAATAGTAAAAATTAGCCATTAATAATTTCCACGCAATTTCATTTTCATTATTTCTATTTTAAAAATTCACCAAATCATAAAAGCAATAAGATCAAATATATTCGTTGGTTTATTTTTTTTAAACAGCTGTTTCCTACTTTGACAGCAAATAATTCGAGCTAGTGAAAAATTTACTAGCTGAAATTTGGAGCTCTATATGATTCTTATTCTGAACTCTTCTGCTAATTTTTTGAATCAAGAAACGCTTTGCCAAGAAAAACTTGGCTAACTATCCATAACCAAGAATTATTTAACTGAGGATATCACAGTAGATAATCTGATTGAAATTATGTATGTATACTAAATTGTATTCTGTCAATCATGACCAAGAAGGTTCACGTAGAATGTCAAATAATTGAAAAATTTGTTTGTTGTAGTTCTATGCGATTAATGACATATTTGAAGAGAACAACAATAGGTGATATTAATAAAAGCCGAGCATTTGCTTTTGCTTAAAATTTCAGACCTTTTACTCAAATTTTGAAATTTGGTTCATACAAATTAATGTCAAATTTATAAAATCTTGAGTAAAAGCATTTGCTTGGTTTTTATTAATATGTCCCAATAGCAAGAAACACACGAAAACGGAAGTAATATATCCTTAGTTAGATAATTCTTCTCTATAACTAGTTAATAAGAAACGAACCTTTTGTTTTTTTTTATTAATTGAAATATTCAATCTCTGCAATTTACCAAAAGTGAAATAAAAATAGTGCTGTCAGCATGGCAACTCTTTCCACTACGAATATCACTGTTGTTGTTGTAGTCGGCCGACTAAATTGTCTGTAGTGTGAATACGTAGAAGGGCGCCTTGCTGATCAAGCAGTTGGCCGACTGTTTCAGTTGGAATGGAATCGGGCTGCAAATCCAACTGTTTCAGTCGGCCGATAAAGTGGTTATAGTGTGAATGCTTCCATACATCCCCATTCAAATCAAAGCCCGACTAAAGGCCCTCGGCAACTTACAATCTGGATTGAGAGGAATTGCATATGTGTGAGTGTCGGGTGATTGACGCAAATATCAAACATTTTTGATTTTCGTCGCCGCGAGCCGACAACAAGTACGTGTAGCACGACGGCTGCCGACTGCACTAACACACACAAAAAAAACTCAAATTTGATTTACTCACTCAAAAAAACACTCAAACTGACAATCCATATTGTAAGGCTACAACCTGATAAATGGGCAAACTCAGTTCTTGAACGTGATAAATTGCACGGAAATTGTTGTTGGAAATGAAACTAGGTAAATAATTTAACACGTTCAAAACCCAGTTCGCGCAGTGTTGCATTAGCAAAAATGTCGCTACTTACAGGGAACATACCCAAGTTCTTAAACGAACAGGCCGAAAATTGACAAGTGTAAAAAAAATAAAACGAAGTGAAAAAACAAACGCCGTTGTTCACAAATAATTTAAAAATGGAAAACGTGAAAAGAAAAAATTTTAAGTGGTCCGCCTCATTCGAGAGTGGTATGGGGCGATTACATTTCTGACCTAAAAGCTCAAAAGAGGATTAACACATATTTCAAAAGATGTCGGAGGAGCTTGCTAATTATGGTTGCGTCGTGACACCAAAGGAGCTTAGGAATAAACTGCATAATTTAACGACAAAATATAAGTAAGTTGGGTAAATTTTCCATTAGGACGTTCGTTGCAAGGTGATCACAACAGAAATTGTTCCCGGCGCACACTGGGGCCGAGCGTGCTCAAAATTAAGTTTTTAAATAATGAGTTTTTCAAAAAAATAAAAACGCAGTATTGTTCCCTATAAAATTCAACACTTCTGGCCCAATTTTCAGCTTTCTATCGTTTTTCAGTTGGGAGTTATCCATACACAAACATGGAAAATTTTCCAAAAAATAATTTTTTTTCAAAGTGAGAAATTTTAATGTGTATTTGAAATAGTTGGTGTAAGAGAAGGATATAAAATTTTATTATTCTGCTTTTTCCATAACATTAAATGAAGCTTATATAATCGATGAGTGTTTTTTTTTTTTGGAACTAGATGTTTTAAAAAATTAATTTTTAGTATAAAACTAAACGTACCTCTTTTTTTAAATATTTTTTTTCAAAATGGATTTTTTTTTTAATTTGCGCAAAAAGGTAGCAAATGTAAAAATGCAGCAGTAAAATATGGTCCTTTGTGACAAAGAATCCGAGTTCAGAACCAAAAGCAAAGTGCGCATTTAAAAAAAAAGTGAGTTTAAAAATTGCGTTCCAATTTTAGTTAAAAAAAAAACACCTATATCTGGTTGAATTTGATTCTGTTCTATCTTTAATTTAATTGATCCATTATTTACTGGTTACATTAATTACAAATTGTGGTTAAGGTTACTTGTCAAGCCAGTTTTCTTTAATTCAGACTTGTAAGTTGGATTATAATATGAGTTCTTTGAAGCACAAGTTGTGTTACTCCAATTTTGTTTTTTTTTTTTATTTATGTTAGGCATGAAAATGTGTGGGGAAATACGTGTTCTGCTTAAAACGCTAATGGCGAAACTCCTAATTCCCATATAAACAAACTTGTGGCAACATAAAACTTTTAATATCTCGAAACAAAAAATTGGAGAAAACCATTTTTGTATACATACATATGTACCTGCACCTACATATTTCATCAATGGGTTAATAAATATCCGCTAATGGGTTAATATAATACAAATTGGCTATTTTTGTACAGACATACTAATATAATAATAATATAAAACAATGGCGCTATTGTAACTCTCGAATTTTATGGCCGAGCTTCTGTCCCAATTCGAGGTGTGCTCCTTTTGTTTTTCGTACCAATTGGGTGGACCTACAGTTTTATGCCGGCTCCGAACGGCGAATGCATTTTTTTGAGAAGCTTTTTCATGGCAGAAATACTCTCGGAGGGTGTTTTTTGCATATAGTAAAAATAAGTAAATTGAATTTAGGGTTATACTGAAGCGTCTGCTTTATTCGAAGTCTACTAGCAAGTGAAGTTACAATTCAAGTATATATGTAAAAACAAGTTAGAGAGTTAGGCCTACTGCCGAGAGGTGACCGCTGCTCTTAAAAAACCCAATAATTGGATTTTTACTAATTAGAAAATTTTTTTTGGTGTTTGCTCGGACTGGGGTTTGAACCCGAGACCTCTGGCATAGCAGGCGAGCACTCTACCCACTGCACCACTGCGGCCACCATACCACAGACATACCAATTGTGATTTAAATAATTTATTTACAGATCTTAAAAAAAACTGGTCACCAATAAGTTAATTCATGACCGTTAATGGGTTAAGATTCCAAAGATTACTGGTTTTAGTGTAGATACAACTAATATGATTTAAATGTTTTGATCTAAGAATTAAGTGAAAAAATTTGGTTAAAAATGGGTTAATGCGTGGTCGTTAAGGGGTTAAAATTCTTGGGATTTACTATTTTAGTATCGATATACCGATTCTGATTCAAGAAAATTAAACTCGAAACTAAAATAAAAAACATAGGTCACCAACGGGTTAACACATGGCCGTCAATGGGTTACCATCCTATAGATTAACAGCTTTAGTGCAGATAAAGCGATTCTGATGTAAAAAAGTTGATTTCAGAATTTTGAGCGTCCTCATATATATAAGTGGCCCCAGTGTGCCAAACAAAAACATACATACATGTTCCGCTCGGAATCCAAAATTCGAAAGAAGTCTTTTTGGTTTGTGACCACCTAGCACCCAGCGTATTAGTGCATCACGCCCAGAAAAAATTACCAAATCACCAACAAATTGTTTTTTTTTATGAAAATTTTTCAGGAAGGAGAAAAACAAGATCTTCGGGTGGAGGCCGTTCCAACTGGGCGTTGTAGGACCAAGTACATGAAGTTCTTGGGCATTATAAAATCCACAACATCAACGAGTGCACAGAAGAAAGTATTTCTTGTAAGTATTTTTTATTTTAGTTTTTTTTTAGATTTTATTTCAAATATTTCTATTCAGCTGTGGCATCAAATATTACGTCGAGTGATGAATTCTCAGAAATTGAATATCTTGAGGAGTTTGAAAGTGCACCTACTTCACCAACTTCATATACTTCACCAAGTGCCAGCCCAAGTGTAGCATCGACTTCTGACCGTGAACCTAAAACGAAACGAAACAATTTTCAAGCAAAAGTTTTACAAAAATTTGATAAATTAGAAGTATATGCAAAAGAGAAAGGTGAAAGAATGTTGGAAGTAGACAAAGATCTACTAGAGCTGGAAAAGAAAAAAATGAAATTGTTTAGGAATATTTAACTGAATTCAAAGATTTAAAGAAAGCCTTGGTAAACTTTTTGGAAAGAAATTAATGTAAATATGTATGCTCATAATTAGGGTTGCCAGATATCTTTCCCGAAAAAATTAGTACATTGCCTTCAAAAAAAAAAAAAAAAAACCAATATATGCGGAGAAAATCGTCTTTATTATGCCGTGATTTGTGAGCACATACACAACATAACACATTAGCTGAGTTCCCGTGGCAGTGATCCAGATCCGGATACAAATTTTGCAAGCAAATGCGACAACAATTTTGTGATCCTGGTATTTATCTGGATCAAAACAACCTACTACAATCTATACGGATCCGAAATTGATACAGATAAACGCCAGGATCACAGAATTCTTGATCCGAATCTGGATCACTGCCACGGGAACTCGCCTATTATTACCCTGAGAGCCTCGGTGTGCTGTGTGCCACTGTAAATTAGACCGTATCGCAAAAAATATTTCGCCGTACGCCACCACCCTCGTTTATCATTGTGGGGCGTACGGTGGACTTTTTTTGGGTCCATATAAGGCGATACGGCCTACTGTACATACAGTCCCAGTCAATGATTATTAACAATTAAAATTAAATCAATATGAAGTAATTTAAAAGCATTTAATCATATTTTTGATCGAGCTGTCACCTGTGTCGTCCTTTTGGGTAACAATTTTCTCGATTTTGTTTTAGAACCGCGGCGCAAAGCTTACCCAAATATGAAGCAATGACACTTCGTATACCATTCGCATTTTCTACGTTTTTAACACGCTTTTATTAGCTTCACCTGTATGTATGTATGTATGTAACTTCATCCCATCCTAAAAGTTGTAACATTTAACTAAATTATTATATCTTTCAAACATTCACTTATATTGTGTTCTCTCTATTATTTCTATTCTCCTCCGGATTCGAAACATGACATCAACAGCCCAACGGCATCATATAGTAGGACATTCAACATTATACTTCATGCTTCATTGCGGCTTTTAAGTTACCTTTCCTCAAAATAGCCTCTATGAATTTCAATTCACTCCCGTATATAAGCCAATAAGTAATAAGCTTTCAGGGTACGGAAAAACTCACTCACGAACGCTCAAAAATACATTCTTCTCAAATCACAAACAAATGTTCAAAGAAAAACGTATAACCACTCAAATAGCGAGCGAACTAACGCACAACAGCCAGCGATCACCCATAGCGATGGCGATAAACTCAATGCATAAATTCACTCAAAAATGAAGCTTGAAGCTTTCTGTTTTGGGTTTGTTGTATTTGCAATGAAATCAGCCGCATGTACATACATACGTATGCAAAGCAAGAACTGGTTTTGTTTGTAATTCATTTAATAGTAAGTGCTGAATCAACGAAAAGGAACCCTAATTCTATAATTGCATTTCACGTTTGGAAAACAATTTTTATACAATGTTTTGTAAACATGAGGTGAAAAAAATTTCCCTAAAAAAAAAAAAAATAAATAAATAAAAAAAAAATGCGCCACTCGGGACTCGAACCTGAACTCCTTGGTCCGTAGGCAGCATACCTCACCATCACGCTACAATCGTATTCGGAACTTTGTTGTCTAAATTCGAATTTATTCAATCAGGTTTCTTTTTTTTTGTTCTTTTCAAATGCTTCACCTCAACTTATCTTCACTTTCTGATTGTAAAATATAACAAAACGTTTGGGAAATTTTGTATCCAAATTAGTTTTGAAAACCTTGAATAAAAGGATTTGGAAAATATTGCATAATAAGCTAGTTTACTTCACTGCATATTGGGATTTTTGGTAGAAGTTATAAATACATATGTATGTAGATCTATTTCGGAGAACATCACATCCCATCAGACTTCTTTTTACTTTTATTCTTGCGTCCGCATAAAACATCCTTTAATGAAAAATTTCACTAAAAAGTTAAAAATAAATAATAGCTTAAAAAAACTAAAAAAACACGCTTTAGTCTTAAAAATCGTACTAAAAATTGAGAAATAATTTAATTAGAAACAAAATGATGAACGAAAATATAAGTATTTAAGGAAAAGCGTGGGGTGCTCAATAAAATTTGAACATGAAAATATTCGATTCGTACAACTAGTACAAAAATATACCTAGTTACGAAATTAAAGAGTACGATATATGAAATCTCAATAAAGTCAAAATAAAATTATTAGTAAAAAAACACCGATTTTAAATATTTTTTGACATACTGAGCACCCCACGCTTTTCCTTAAATACTTATATTTTCGTTCATCATTTTGTTTCTAATTAAATTATTTCTCAATTTTTAGTACGATTTTTAAGATTAAAGCGTGTTTTTTTAGTTTTTTTTAAGCTATTATTTATTTACTATACCCTCGACTATTGATCCCATTCTTGTTTGGGTATGTTCCCGAATTGGAAGCCATTTGCTAGATATTTTATCATTATGTTCGTTGCAAAAATTATGAAGAACGCAGGCAGCTTTAATAATGATATTAACGTTTTTGATATGATTGTCAACGCTTTTTCCGATCCTTCGAAATCTTGCTTTTAATTAACCAAAAGCATTTTCTACCACTCTTCGACTTTTCGACAAAGCATAGTTGAAGTTTTTGATTTCTTCGTTATTGTCCAGGGAAAATGGGAAAGATTTCATGAGTCTGCAAATAAAATAAATATGAGATATAGAGAATGGCTGCTCCGATTGAAAAGATACATTTGGACTTAGAGTACTAATCAGCTGAGCACGATTATAGGTTAAAGAATTACAAAAAAGGCTTTATAAACAATTTTGGTCTACATAAAGCAGGGCTTCAACATAGGGCTCGACTATTCTTTCCATTATCGTACCGCTCGTTGTAACTTCTTTAATAATAATTTGTATATATTTTACTGGATTTTTTTATTTTGCGGTACCACGCCCCCCGAAAAGACGGGGTTGACCCCCCAGGGTACGACAATGGAAAGCGTGACCTGGAGCTCTTTTAGTTGTGTCGCCCAGGTCGGATCCCCAGATACGGTTGATGAATCGCAAACTGGTGCTACACGTTCAATATGAATATTGCGATATTTTTCTCGCTCTGAGATTCAAAATATTTTACTTCCGTCCTTTTCCCACTTTCACTTTCAATTTGTTTATTGCCAATATTGCGATCCAGATCACGAATTTCAAAATTTCTAAAAATATATGCATTTTGATGGATCGCAAAATTTTCATGCTACACAGTCAATCCATATTTTCAATATTGCGATCCGATATGCCAATGTACTATTAAATCACGCCAATTTGAACCATAGGTTATATCTATAAGTTGGGAAACTCTCAGCTGATCGTTTGGCATGTTGTGCCTGTCACCATGCAGTGCTGTGCAAAAGTTACAGAAGAAAAATTCAAATGAATTTTGAAATCTTTAAAATTATTGGGTGAATTGAATTCGAAATGCTATATTTGTAGCAATAATAACAAAAAAATTACATATTTTGAGTTTTAATTGATTTTATTAGGCATTTTTGCTATTTTCTTGTGAAGATTTTGCTACGTTTGAATACAACACTGTGGTCGATTCTTCTTCACATTTGGTTTATTTAGTTTCCCATTCTCCCATTGACACATAATGTGCCTGCCACTTTTTGCAACAACAATTCCCATGGTTGAAGTTTGCTTTGATGGGAATACAGTGAGTCACAGTGCAATTGAGCCATCATTTATTCACACATTTTTATTATTAAATATGTTTGTTAACAATTACTCGACTTTCCTATTTTTTTGCAACGGAAAACTTTCGACAATATACCAAAAATGATGAAAAACAAAAACATGTACGCGTCACAATCAAAGTAATTTTTCTAGCAATTCCAATTTAAATACTTAAGGTTTCTCTCAAGAATTATTAGTTGTCTTCATCTAAAGTGGTAAAGTAGTAAATTGCTAAAGTTAATCAGTTTGGCCGCATTCTTACATGAACGCACCTTGGTAAATAATTGTTTAAATTCTTGTCAGCTGTCAACTTGATTATTGACTTAGAAATTATTTTAATAATTCGTGCTAAAATGCAGAAAGAAAGCACGAAACGTAAATTTCTTAGATTTTGAACACCTACATAAATACAATGAAATGAAATGAAATGAAATTGAAAAAGTAAAATTGACAATGTGTCAGACTAGAATTTTACCGAAATTTATAAATTTACGCAACAAAATCGTTCGGTAAAGTGATAAAATTTGCTGAAATATATTTTCATACAAATTTTGACAGATAATTTATCACAATTATTATTTTAACACTTTACCCCATTTACCAGTAATTTACCACTTTAAATGAAGACCCTTATTATTTTTCTCTTATATATTTTTACAGTTCACATTTTACATTATGTGTTAATTATATACAAAACCTATATAAAATGGGATTCAGGCAATTTTTTTTTGCCGATTTTAAAAGGTGTACTTATCAGACAACATACACTAGAGCGCGTAATAATCGTGTTTTGTTAGATGAATAAAACACATTGCAGGCTAATAAAATTTGTATTATATTTAATTCATTAGGGATAGAGTAATTGAACTGTTGAAACTAGGCAACAAAGTATTAAAACCGTTTTAGGGCATATTCCTCTTAGTGGCTAACTTTCACTGTGAGCCCGTTTCATGAACTTTACCGGTTTTAACTATTATTTTTATAACTAAAAAATAATTTTCATCAAATATTTTTTGAATTACTAAATTTTGGTTTATTCTAAAATTTACCTAAGTACATAATTTTGTTTTTCAATCGGTTTTTGTATAATTTTTTATTTTCATAAACCTTCGGACAACGTGTATCATTTTCACTGCGACTCACTGTATGTGTCAAAAATATAAGCCGTGTTTCACATACGGTGATCCTAACCCAGATAAAAATTTTTGCATGTAAATGCAACAACAACGATTTCAGCTCGATTAAACCAGATAAATTGCTGGTTCAATTTATGATCCGCCTTGTTCGATTTCTTTTTTCCGTGTTGATTTGGCAGCACAGTGCTTTTTTGATTTGGCAGAACCATATCATACCCAGCAAGAACCGTGACCATCATTTGATCCATCAATTGATGGTCACTTGTGATGGATGTACTTATCAGCATTTTCTATCACATTCTTAAGAACAATATGACAAATGTGATGGGATGAAATGTATACGTGTGAGTTTGCATCTCGCTCACACTCATGCATAATCATATGCTCTTTCTCTCTCATTTTATACCCATCAATGTTGATGTAAATACCAATCACATATGATCCATCAAGCGTGATATACGAACCTATCACAACTGAGCCATCATATTTGATGCATGAACCCTTCACAAATGAGCCACAAACAAATCTATCATAGTCTATATTTATTATATTCATTGTTAAAATACATGAAATAAAATTATATTTTTAATGTGCGGAAAATACCAAAAAATATACTTTTTACTGCTCGCGGTGATGGCCAAGCAGGAAAGTCTTGCGTACGCCTCTCTCGAATTCTATGGAGTCGAAGACATCTGAAATTGATGTAAAATATATATACATATATATAAATGTACAGAATAAAGCTGGTTTGACTTAAATATGTATGTACTTATCTTTATTCTTTAAAAAACGATTATTAATTAGATTTTTTATTATCTTTAATCACTATTAAATTATATTTTAGCACAAGAAAGAACGCGTTCAACTGATATCTTCCACGAATTTGATTTCTTTAAAATAATTATCAAAAAAGCAACCCTGTCCTCTCACAGCTGATAAAAAAGTGTGTCAATGAATTGGTGTGAAACTTTTGCATGTGTTAGTTTCCATCACACGAGTTTTGCAGGGATGGTACAATAATTTAGAGGTAGGCGCATGGGCGAATTCAGAAACTACTTTTTTTAGGCGCATTTCAGTTATTACATCTGGATCTGGGTCAAGATAAATTTTTACTGAAACAATCCGGATCATAATGAAATTTGGCTGCACTTGAAAAGAAGTAAAAAGAAGAAGAAATATCAACAAACCATTTGTGATTTGAGAAAGTAAAAACAAAAACAAAATAAAAAATCATGGATCAAGAACAGAGATGTAGAATAATTATCATTTCATTTTGAAATTTTAAAAAATCTTACAAATTTTCTTCAGAATCATAAAAGTCTTTTGATAATATTTTTTTCCTGCTGAAAATGATAAAAATCTTCTATAATTATAATTCAGAAACTTATATTTTAAAAATCTTTCCATAATAGTTATTTCAAATATATATTTTTTAAGTCTTCAAAGACTTTTATATTGAGACAAATTTGAAAAAAGTCTTTGCGTAATTATTATCAGTAACAAATTGTTTTTTATATCTTCAAAGACTTTTTCATTGAGACAAAGTTCAAAAAAGTCTCAGAAAATTTTCAATAACTTTCATATAAGTATAAAATAAAAATAACTTCCATATAAGTACTTCAAAATTCAAGCAAATTTCCAATTTGAAATTGTATGAAAGATTTTTATCGAAGATATAAAAAATAAATTTGTTACTCAAAATAATTACTTAAAGATATTTTTGAAATTCGTCTCAATGAAAAAGTCTTTGAAGACTTAAAAAACAATTTGTTACGGATAATAATTACTCAAAGACTTTTTTCAAATTTGTCTCAATATAAAAGTCTTTGAAGATATAAAACAAAATTTCTCATTTATAATAATTACAAAAAGACTTAAAAAAATATCTCAGAAATAACTATTATGGAAAGATTTTTAAAATATATTTCTTTCAATAATAATTATTTTTTGATTTTTATTTTTTCTCTTATAATAATTACAACTCTGATCAAGAATTATTTGAGGCAGATTTATATATAATTTAATTATATGACCTTTATACTCATATTTTATGTGTTGCTTCCATAATTTGTTTTGTTTTTTCACGGCGTCTGAATGAAAAATATGGCCGACAGCTGCTTGTGTATATACATATACAAACATATACACCGCAGTAAAAATCTGAAATTAATCCTTTATGAATTACTGATGAAATTCATCATGAGGAGGCATCAGTGAATACTTTCATAGGCTGCTGAATTTTTTCAAATAAATGGTTTTGCTTTCCTTATGCCTATATGACACAACGTTTTTTCTCTGGTATTTTTGGTTTGGAAAACCCGCCGAAAGTCAAAATACAAAAACAATTCTTCTGTACGGTGAAAAGAGACAAATACTCCCTCAAAAACAATTTGATTGACATTAAACTTCAAACTAAATGCAAATAATAGTTATTTCAATAATTATTTTTTTTGGAAATTTGAATTTAAATTACTGAAATAAATTATGAAACTCAAATGGCGGGATAGCTACGTATTCCATGTTATAAGGAGAAGCCAGTGCGCAGTATAATTTTTCTTCCGGACTTCTTCTTTCCCCTTACGGCCAAAGCAGAAGCTTACAAGAGGCAAATTTAAAATTTGTATTTCCATATATTTTTTATTTTAAATATAATTTATTTTATAGTTGTTAAATTGAAAAATTTGTCAGAAAAGCTGCCGAATGTCAAAAAACCTACCGAAATACAAGCTGGCTCGTTGGTTTTTAACCGCCTAGATGGTATTTTGTTGGTATTTCGTTTGGTTTTTTCAATATAGCTTGCTCGCTTGCACCAACGCAAAACGATAGTGATGAATATTCAACAAAGAATCATCAATGATTATTTAGCAATGAAACAAATTTACTGCAGGGTATATGTATATATATGTATACACATGATACAAGAAAGAAGGTAGTGTAAACGTAAAATTTTTGTCGCCATATTTACCACCTGACAATTATATGGATTATGACATTTCGTGCTGCCATACTCAGTGCTAAAAATACTCCATTTTTGTTATTTTTTATTTCCATGGTAACCATGGTATCGATTGCAACAAAACGATTTTTTTTAATTTGAATATTGATATATATATATAAATACGTACATTTACGTGTTAAATTCTTCATAATATCAGATCACAAATAATTATATAAAAAATAAGATTTATTCTTAAAATAAGTTTTGGCAAGTTTTTGGAATATAGTACATACTACAATCCCACTACACCTCCTGTGAATTTCACTGAACAATTTCAGTGGTTTAGAAATTATTAATATTGGCACGACTTATGAACTTGCGACGGAAAAAACAAGTGCGGTCGATGGCATGGTTATATACAAAATTTATTAGTAAATACAATATTTAATTTAGATGAAAAGATACTAAAAAGATTTTTTTGCGAAGAATCTATTTCAGAATTAGGTAAATAATAAAATAAAGGAAAATAAAATTAGTAACGCAAGTAAAAACTAAAGAAAACTGCAACATAAAAAGTTAAACTAAATTTACATTCTTATATAACTGCTAAAAATTATTTTTAATAAATATATTTTTTAAATGTGGAAATATTCTTGTATAAAATATCGAAACCAAATATGCATATATATATATGTATACGTACGCAATACATAATACATATAAAGAAAATCAAGAACTCTTACCTTATTCATAAAAAATCGAACAGTTTTCAAATAGTGTATAAAGGACCTTTTCATAAGATTTTTCGACTTTAATAACTTCATAAATCTATTTTATTTTTTATGAATAACTATTTTTTATTTTCTTTGAAAAGCTTTATTTTTCAATATATTTAAAATGTTAAAATATACTCATTACATCGGCTCATTTCATGAATTTCATATCAAACCCAATATGCGTTGAACCCGACCCCCTCAGAATTTGATGAAATTTTGCAGAGAGCTACATCTTACCTACCCAAACACAACCTCATTTTTAGAAATTGCATTTTCGAAAAATTGTGGGCGTGGCAAGGTATCGAAGTATTCGAAAATATTCGAAAATACTCGAAAAATTACGATAATAGGTACTTTTAAAGTGTGATTACTAGGAAATGGCTTTACCGATTTCAAAGATCTTCATACCATTAGAAAGGTATTGAAATTGGCTTTTATTACACTGAAAAAAATGTTTTCCAAAATAAAATTTGAAACTGAAAAAACACTTCAAAGATCAAGCGATTTTGAAAAATTAAAAATTTTTTTTAGAAAGGTCTATTTAATATATATAACATATCTGAAAACTAAAATGGCCTTTTTCTTTATTTTTTTTTTTAATTTATTTAAGTAAATGCATCTCTTGGCTTTCTTATATTTTGATATCACGCGTAAACTAATCAACCGATTTCAAAAATTTGTATACCGTTAGAAAGGTATTAAAATCACCTTTTGAAAAAATACACTGCAAAAATTCTATATTACACTGAAAAAAAATTTCAAGTTTGAAAATTTTTTTTCAAACTGGGAAAACACTGCAGCAGTATGAGCTGCGCAAAGTTGTATATTAAATCTAAATAAACAAAAATAAAAAAGATTAACTTTATCAAGTGTAAGTCAATTTATTGTGGGAGTCTGAAAAATTTGATAATACGATTCTTGTTCGAATCTATTAGAATACTTAGTCATTAAATGTTTATAGTACTATCTAAACGAAAGGTGTATGTTTATGTTGTACGTTTCGGCAGTACTATGCATAGAATCTCTTGTTCCACCTAAACATATGCGCTTCGTTTAGGTACTATTTCTACTTGACTGTAGCCTCATAGTGATATTCTAGGAATTTGTGTCAGTTGTTGCGGTAAACAGCACAACAAACAGGTAGAAACAATTATTTTCGCTGTATCCTTTGATGAGCGGTTAAATATTTGTGATATATATTTTGAGAATGCCTGAAAAATTTGACAATAGGATTAAAAAAAATCTGTATAACTTCCAAAGTATAGCTAGGTACCTTTTTTCAGACAATAATATCAAAATAAAAAAAGTTAACAAGAGATGGTTTTACTTAAAAATTTTTTAAGAAGAAAAGAAAAAAACACCATTCTTATTTTTAGATGTTATATACATATATTAAATAGACCTTTCTAAACAAATTTTTTTTTAAATCGCTTAGTCTTTGAAGTGTTTTCCCAGTTTGAAAAAAAATTTCAAATTTGAAATTTTTTTTTCAGTGTAATATACAATTTTTACAGTGTATGTTTTCAAAAGGTGATTTTAATACCTTTCTAACGGTATACAAATTTTTGAAAACGGTTGATTAGTTTACGCGTGATATCAAAATATAAGAAAGCCAAGAGATGCATTTACTTAAAAAAATTAAAAAAAAAAATAAAGAAAAAGGCCATTTTAGTTTTCAGATATGTTATATATATTAAATAGAGCTTTCTAAAAAAAATTCTTATTTTTCAAAATCGCTTGATCTTTGAAGTGTTTTTTCAGTTTCAAATTTTATTTTGGAAAACATTTTTTTTTAGTGTACTAAAACAAAAAAATTTTTACAGTATATTTTTTTGAAAGCCAATTCCAATACCTTTCTAATGGTATAAAGATCTTTGAAATCCGTAAAGCCATTCCCTAGTAATCACACTTTAAAAGTACCTTCTATCCATATCTAAAAATTAAGTTGTGTTTGGGTAGGTAAGATGTACTTCTATGCAAAATTTCATCAAATTCTGAGGTGGTTGGGTTCAAAATGTTCGTTTTTTCCAGCCGTTGATATGAAATTCATCATTTGTTTTGTTGATTAGCATATTTGAAAAACAGCACTTCATTTAAAAGACCCAATATTTTCAAATATACCCTCAGCCAAAAACTTTTGATTGGGCAACGCTATCCTAAATTTTTGACTTAAAATAAGACGTCAATAATCCATATTATAATCAAAAGTGACAACGTCAAAGTGAAATGGAACTACCTTGTTTGTTTGTATCATGTGTATACATAAGTTATGGAATGGTTAATATGTACATACAATCGTATGTACATACATATTTATATGCACATTTAAACATTTAAATGTGAGTGCGAAAGTTTAATAAATACTAAGATTTAGGACCAAGGACGGTCACTTATGTATTTAGAACAGTGTCGGCCAAAATGCATTTTTCCTATGCCCGGGGCATAGGGTAGCTGCTGCGACGTCAAACACGTATACTCACACGTATACTCTCTGCCAGCTTCAGAAAAAACGAAAGAGCCAATAAACTGCTCGTATACTCTTCTGCCAGCTTCAGAAAAAACGAAAGAGCCAGTAAACTGCTCGTATATCTATGAATAGCTTGGTTCGGCAGCAGCGTATTGTACGCACACAAGTGAAAGCTACATACTATTGCATTGGCCGACACTGATTTAGAACAAAAGGCGACCGGCCATTAAGATAGCGGCATTGCGGCGCCAATTGTTTACAATTACACAGCTATTCTACAATCCCTCGGAACTCCGATCGCGGCGACGCCGACTGCTACGACAAAACGAAAATTGGTATTCTGGTTTACGACGTTTCGAACATAAGTGTTGTTAAGTGTTAAACTATGTTCGAATCAGTGTTAGATAGCGTTTATGCGAAATAATATGTATTATTTGGCAGCACATTTGTATTTTTGACAGCAAATTTATATTTTCAGTAAGTTTTAGATTAAATTTTCAGAAAGAATATATTAAATGGTTAAAAAATGGGTTCCATTGCTGCAGCAGCTTATTTAGTGGAAAAATAAATGGAAGAACAAAGGAATTTGGACATTAATTTTAATTCAATTTTTTTAATATTGCTTTCTATCATAAAAAAAAAGTGCCAACATATATGAAAACGGCATTTATAGAATACTGTCACCAAGTTTCATGCGATAATACCTTGTAATTCGGAAATTAACACCGGCTAAGCTTGGATAGAATGAACCAATTTTATTTATTTACAAACTACTGCGAATTTTTCAGTGAAACTTTCAAGAAATATTCTTTGGATGATAATTCATCTACCTTTAACGCTTTCAACTATTAATTAATTATAATAATAAAGTTCTCCAAAAGGAGAATTCTGCCGGCTGAGGTTTTTTTATAGCGCGCCCAAAGGCCGGTGACACAAAGAAGTCTTCTACACACACATTGCTTTAACAAGGAATATCTCTTGCGCTATAATCGTCCGCGGGAGCGACTTTTTTATGATCTGCGATAGGATCGTGGTTCATTATATACAAATTTTCCCTTAACACCAGTGGTACATTATTGCGATTCCCACTTTAACTATTAGTAATTTAAAAATAATGAAAAAAACTGGACTCCATGAACTCAAGGGCAATGAAAATGCCAACTTTAGTGAAAATAACATTTACAGCTTATTCCAACAAAGTTTCATGCGACAACCTCTTGCAGTTGGTTTGTTTTACACTAGTTATAGTGATATGTTATACTGATGCAATGCATGGATGACGCTCCACACTGGTCGCATATCAACAAGTTTTTATGGATCGCAAAACATAAAAGCAAATTTGAGATCCAGGTTGCGATCAATCAAATCATGAATATGTACATATGCAGGAATTTTGTGACTCGCCTGGATGCGTTAAGCATGAACGGATATAGAAAGTGAGCACGTTTCTTCGATTTGTTAGTTTCTCGTGCAAATGTTTGTAAATCATGTTGCAAGGCGATATTTTAAATCTTTAAAAAGACACAGTCAGGCAAAAATGCTTAAAGGAGTACATCTTGGCACAGAAATTATGCCCGAGTTGCGCTACCCACTCATCTTACATGATCGTAGTAATAATACACAATTAAAATTATTTTCAGAAGCTTTTATTAAACAATAATATATAAATATTGCTAAAAAGGATAATAAATTTTATTATTAAATAAAAGTTCAATACGTTGAAACTCCTTGTACTTATTTCCCTCTATTCAGTCTATTGTGCTAAAGCAGATTCCTTTTGTTCACTTATTTTGCAAAGAAAAGGCCAGTAGCATAGCTAAACCAAGCCCGTTTTGTATAATAATGTTGCATAAATTTAAAAATCATAGTTTAATTACATTAAATTGGTAATATTTCCAAAAATAATCAAAATTTCTATTGCCTCCGACACACAAAAGCTGACGGAAAGAATCGCTCCGATAAACTGTCAAAAATCCGATCCATCGTGAACCAGAATGCCGATTTCCGAACTTCGAAAAAATCTGACGTTCATCGGACGTCAATCGAATTGCAGAATGCCATTTGATCCGATTCACCTCCGATGAAAGTGGATCGTAAACCGGAATAGATGTGTTAATCATTCACATGTAAGTGTGAAATGATCACAAATAATTAGATTTAGGACCAAGGACGGTCACTTATGTATTCTGAACAATAGGCGACCGGCCATTAAGATAGCGGCAGTGCGGCGTCAATTGTTTACGTATGTATTTAGGACCACAGACGGTCTACTAACATAGTTAAGAAAATCATTTATTTATTTAGGATCGTAGACGATCGCAGCTACATACATATGTACGTATGTGATGTACATTATGTAGCATTGAAAACTGGCCTGTGACCCAGTAACTTAGAAATAGTATAAATAGATGTAAGTTTGTTAAATAAAAATGAGTTTAAAACAGCACACCAAGCAGCGAACAACATTATTCCGCAACTGGCGCCCAGCAAAAAAAGGACCCCGTGCCCGAGACAAACACCATAAGCAGCAACAACATCAGCAGCAACCAGAGACCAACTTTAACAGTTAACACTTATTTTCATTCCATTTCAGTCTGACGGAAACACAAAAATGGTGAGCGCAAAGTGTTTCCCACTGACTGAAACAGAAAACTCTTTCACTCAAAGTGTTTCTCACCGTGGGCAACCTCTCTCAACGATCTTTTTTCTGTTGCCATTTAAGAGTTATTTTTCAACACTCAAAAATATCCCTCAGCAAGTGACGGTTTCAATGAGACTTTTATTTTTTTCCGTCCTTTGATAACAGTTAAAAACAGAGGGATAAAGAAAAGTGTTGCTGAAAAATATGTTTGCATATGTAGATATGCATGTACGTTCGTGCGCATACGCATGTGTACAAATGGAAGAAAATTTGTGCTCGTAGTATGACTGTATTTAAAATAACCAATTTTGTTACTAAGCAGGTATGGACAGGAATTTTATTTTGAATTATTTAGTTAATACATAATATGTATATGTATTAAAATATACTTTGATATTAGATTCGATACTTACATATTTATGTACATATTAATATAGGTATTTAATTATAAAGGCATGTATCTGAATTTTTTTACATACTCTTCAGGAAATTAATAAGTAGGTAACTAGAGAACAGAATTTCTGGTTCATAACTAGCGAAAATGTGTCAAAGAGGCACCAGTTCATTTGCCGTCGGCTTTGCATATTTCTGCAATTCTTATACATGCATTCATATGAACATATTATGTATGTATTTACATACATATTAACATATCATAGTTAATCCTGCGTACTACGGTACATACATACCTACATATGTACATATGTCCATAACTATTTTATATTATTATTTTTAATACTTAGAGTTCGGCTTAATTAAAAATAACGAATTTATTGTTTTGGTATTAAGATTGTACAGCCTCTCACTTAAAATTAAATAAAAGGCGACTACCTAATCTATAAAAAGAAGTCGTTACATGTGTACATATGTATGTATATGCAAAAAAAATATTAAACAAAAGATTCAATAATGTATAATAAACATGGAAAATTGCAATACCTGCTTTCCATTCCACCAGATCGCAGGCATACCGGCGTACCATTTAGTATAATTACAAACATACATACATACATACATATGTATGTACATATGCATTTCATATGTTCATCCTCAACGGACTGGCACATGTACGTGCGCACGACACATACATGCACAAAAGACTTTTATTTTTTCTCTGCCCGAAATATCCGTCCTTTCGCGACAGAAATTTTTCTCTGCTCAACGATAACCGTCACTGTCCAACAGTGACGGAAAAAAATTGAAAATAAAGGTTTCCCACTGACGGAAACAGCTAGTGTGTAAACAATAACTGTTATCGGCGTTGCTCAACTGTTATGCTTTTGTGTTTACATGAAACTGTTATTTTAGGACACATAGAAAAAACTTAACAGTTATGTTGGTCTCTGGCAGCAACACTAACGGACGTAGCAAAAATAACAGCAGCAGTAACAACAACAACAGCAGCAGCAACAACAGCAGCAGAGCAACAACAGCTACTTATCAATGGCAACACTCCTGTATTTATTGTAAGTTATATTTACCTACATATACATACATACATACGTATTATGAAATTATATATATGTAAATAAGAAAGTGAAAAAAGTGTATTGTCTGAGAAGCGACAGGAAGAAATTACAAAAAAAAACAAAATTTTATTAAAGAAATTAAAAGTAAAGTGAAAGGAAAAAAGTAGAAATGACTCTGACAGCCGAAGCCATTACTAACTTGATCACTCAAGTAGTGAGTCAAGTAGAGCGGCGCTTTGCAGAACAATTCAGGGCTATGCAAGGTAGCTTTAGTGAGCTTAGAATGAGTCTCGCTCCTCCTCAGCACTCAGAAAAAAAATCATCAACACGATTCATGTAAAATTAACACGATCGATCTTTACACAGAACAGCAACAATTTTTTTCAAATTACACGATGTTTGAAACATGATTTTGGCTTTGTAACTGTCATCTGAAAATTTGGTAAATTCAACCAAATTTTATTGTTGATACAACATGAAGAAATTTTAAAATATACAAGATGATTCAAATATAAAATTTTATTCCTAAATGTCATTTGGAATTTGGTTTATTTAACATGATGATAGTGTCAATATAAACTAAAAAAAATGTTAGAAAAATGACGTCCCAATTTTAGTGTTAATACAACATGAAAACAAATGTGAAAACAACAAGAACCACAATTAACAATAAAATTTGGTTGATATAACACGAAACAATGTTCAAACATAAACATCATTTGTAATTTTGGTTTATTCAACACGATCATAGTGTCAATGTAATCTAAAAAAAGTGTTAAAAAAGAACGTCAAAACTATTTTGAAACATACATAATTTTTTTGATCATTTGAAGTCTGATTTTCGTGCAAAACGCAAATTATAATTAAAAAAAAAGGAAAATTTTGTGCCGTGGCAGTGATGCGAGTTTAGCATCATTATCAGTTCGCGATAGTGGGTTTTCGATTTATATTTTCAGTTTGCAGGTGAGTTAAAAGAGGATTAAATTTTTGTTTCTAAAAGTATTTAATGTTCAATATTTTATTTTTCCTCTTCAAAGGTTGCAATATCACGAGAAGGTTTTTTAGCGAATGGGGGTTTGCGTGCAGCACTCGGTTGTTGCATTAGCGGCCAAACATTACTCGGTGCAAGTAATAGTACTATCGCCCATGTATAAACTATTCGTATGAGAAGGACGCCTTTAATTTGGTCAGTTGTGCGGGTGATGTACTAATGTGCTTAATTGAAGTGATGACTATATATTTTATGTTTTATATGTTTTTTTCATAAATAACACACACACATTCATTTTTATATAATAGATATTTTCAAATTTGAAGTGTAAGTTTATTTTTTATTTCTTGTGATAACGGGGCGAATTCAAATGTTAATTAAAATATTATTTTCTACCTCAACCCGAGTAACAACCGGTTTAACAATTTTAGTATGAAAAATTTCATAGTAGAAATTGATTAAAGTAGAATATCCTGGGAACGCCTACGCGGATATGCAAAAGTTGTATGTCGTTGCAAACAGAATTAATAGGATATTGTTCTAAAATTGTTTTACGTGTACATGGTTAACAAATTCATCGAGAAATCCATGAATAAAAATGAAAAAAAAGTGGTAAAATGTAGTCTTTTTAGCTACATTAAAATCATGTATATAGGATAAATAGAGAAAAACTTACACGAAAGAATCTTTTACTAGAATCAATGCCGAGACAAGAAAAATTAGACTTGATTTTGAACTTAGAAACTAATTTCTTAATATCAAGAAAATCCAAGAAAATTGGATTTTAAATAAATAAGTAAAGATTTTGTTGCTTCAAGTGAAATTGGATTTTAAATAAATAAGAAAAAGTTTTCTCTCTTCAAGCAAAATGGATTTTAAATAAATAAGAAATAATTTACTTACGGTAAGTGCTTTTTCTTGTATTTTAGAAATAAATAATTAAGAAATTATTTTTTTGTTGCAAGTAAAACTTTTCTTATACGCGCTTAATTAAATAAGATATATTAAATATTAAATTAAGGAAATATTTTCTAAAAATATTAAAAACGTAAAAATAAGGAAAATGAAAACTAATCATGAGGGATTAGAAAACCATAATTACAACTAGTATTTTCCTAGGACTTGTTCATTGAAATGACAATATTTCATTTAATATAAATGAAGATGCAAATAGTGATCTCCTTATACCAAATGCTTCACTAACAATCAATTTGCAGAAATATTCAGAAATATGCAAAGCGGATGGCAAATGAAAAAATATACATGTAACTTTGGAAATGCAAATTCAGCAAGAAAAATTTTACTTCGCTCAAGAAAACGTTTTCTTATTTATTTTCAATTTTTTTTGCTGTAAATTGCTGATATGCTCAAAGAACTTTGGCGTTCAAATTGAGCAAGAAATATTTAACTTCGCTCAAGAAAACGTTTTCTTATTTATTTTAAATTTTTTTTGCGGTAGTTTGTTGTTCCAATTCGTCGAAACACAATTTTCTTAAATTCTCCTTGATATTAGCAAAAAGATTTTCTTCATTTAAGTAAATTTAAGAAAAGATGTTCTTATTTATTTAAACATTTTTTTCAACTAATTTTATTTGGCGAAAAGCGAACAAGTTCAAGACTACGTATTACCAGCGATGGTAGAAGTGATAGCTATTTCGAAGAAAACCAATTCTTCATCCTTAGACTTCTTTTCGGGATCAAGCCGGGAATCGAACTTAGACCCACCGTGAGAAGGTGTTAATGTTAGCGACGCGCTAACCAACTCACCCAAACACGGCCTGGTACGCAGTTGAATTTTTTTGTCGCTTTTCTTATGCCACCTTTACTCGCTCAAAATTATTGTTGTATTTTTATGTACACATCATTTTCATTAGAGAACACAAATTTGTTGAGTAATTTTAGGCGGTCGATGCTTCGGTTAGCCGGAAATAATGTGCATTTGCAACACCCTGCCTTTTTATTTAATGAAATTGTTGAATTATTGTGTAGGTACACAGAAGATTTTAATTAATTTTATTTGGCGAAAAGCGAACAAGTTCAAGACTACGTATTACCAGCGATGATAAAAATAAAATTAATTAAAATCTTCTGTGTACCTAGACAATAATTCAACAATTAAATTTTTTCAACAATTTTTTCTATAGATTTTGTTAGTGTTCTTGAATAAGAAAATAATTATCTCATTTTTGGAAAACTCAATTTTTTAATTCCAGTAATAATTAAGTCAATTTTTCTTATTTCCCTAAACATTTGCTAAATTGAGTTCAAGCAAACGTTTTTCTTGATTCAAGTATACAAACTTCTTTCCGTGTATGGTACAATATATGACTTAACCTATGAATAAGGGGTTTTTGGCCCCTAACTCCAGATTTTGGGGGTGTATTGGAAATTCTAAGTATGCAGTCTTCGTATGCTTGGTATGGCTTATAACATATGTTAACCTATAACAAAGTACCTTCAGTTTTTTTTTTATTTTGTCACACAGTGTCATTAGCCAGAACACAGTTTCGATTTTGATATGTGCATCCGTCGCTAATTTTTCTGCATTTAGTCTTCCTTCTATTTCGTTCCACAAACAACAATAGCCGGTTTTGTCTTTTATATTATAAAATGTCAAATTGTGCAGCTGAAGCTTAGTTCTGTAATATAAACTACTAACTTTTAACTTTGGTGTCATAAGAAGCGCCTGTAAACCATCCGTAAATACAATATTTTCTCCGCTTTTATCCTTGTGTTTTTCTGCCCTGGCCTCTTCTTTTTTTCTGCTGGTGGGTTTAATTTCCTTCAGAAGATAAATTCCCCACAGTTTACAACGCACACTTTTCACACTGGTCCTTTTTCGGCAAATATTTATAAGCCAAAGGTTTTTAACATCAAAAGCTTCATAAAAGGTGACAATTGATAAAGCTCGTACATGCCTAGTGTTACTCGTACACCAATCACTTTTGTAAAAGTTATAAAGAGATTGCTTTGAAGGCCACTCAGGTGGAAAACATTTCTTTTGGGGTGAGGCGCGACAGTAATTTGATTCCATAGTAGACAAAGAACCTAAAAACGCGTGCATCTCTTTTGCAAGAGGATTCGACGATACGGTTTCAGGGGCAGAATGCCCATCTTCCTATACAGAGTGTGTTGAGAAACATAGTCCTAAGACTTTAGCTCGTTCCTCCAGTTTTTTTAAATAGTAAATCAGTGTCTGATTTCTTCTAGATTCTTGTTTTTTTCTTTCTGAATCGTTGCCTTTTAGTAGGCAGCGATGTCACAAGTCCGTCAACATGCATATACTGAGTTGGAAAGAAAAAAAGAATTTATTTCATAGGGAACCAGTTTAAATAGGTCTTTCTCACTTTTGTCAGTTATGGGTGCGTCTATCTCATGAAATGTTTTTGAAATTGTTGGCGGAATAACCAACGTGAGATTTTCGGTCTCATCGGTTGCCACTTCTGAAACATCATGACGTCGATTGGTTATATTTATAGCACCCACATCTTCTAATTGAACACACACTTCATTGGTAACATCGTTCATCACACAAACCATTCAAATTATTTAAATAATTGTTAATACCCATAACAAGGTTATGGCTTGCCGCCACAATTTCCTTAAGCAATATGTATGTGGCCGCTGTGGTGAAGTGGGTAGAGAGCTCGCCTGCTCTGCCAGAGGTCTCGGGTTCAAACCCTAGTCCGATAAAATACCAAAAAAAAATTGTTTTTCTAATTAGTAAAAATCCAATTATTGGGTTTTTTAAGAGCAGCGGTCACCTCTCGGCAGTGGGCGGCATACCCTCCGAGTGTATTTCTGCCATCTCGTATTCGCCGTTCGGAGCCGGCATAAAACTGTAGGTCCACCCAATTAGTAGGAAAAACTAAAGGAGTACACCTCGAATTGAGAGAGAAGCTCGGCCATAAAACTCTTCAGAGTTATTATTATTAATATGTAGCAATTAAAGTTTATTCGCTGGCTTTTACCTTGGCTTAAACGCAAAAACCTATTCTCTAAAATAAAACAATAATCGACCAAAAGAAGCACAATATGTTGGATTTAGCAGTTTAAATTGAACTGATTGTACTTAGCAGCTTTACTCATCAAACAATTTTTGCTATTTATATTTTTATATTGACGAATTTTATTTGCTTGCCTACTGCGGAATCGCCTACTCCGTCGAACTAATTCAAAAGGTCAATTAATATGAAAAAGCTTCTCACAAAAATGCATTCGCCGTTAGGAATCGGCAAAAACTTTAGGCCCACCCAATTACTTTATGTATTGTACATAATTCTTCTTCTTCTTCATTAGCGCGTAACGGTCTAGACGCTTTTGGCTGAGCCCAAAAAAATGCGCCATTCGTGATTGTTTTGTGCTGCCTGACGCCAATTGAAAATACCTAGGCAGGACGAGTCAGTCTTCACCTGATCTTCCCAAAGCAGAGAAGGTGCCCCTTTTCTTCTTCAAGTCTGGTTTTTGTAGCAAAGTTATTCAAAAAGGACGAAAAATGGGTGTTTCCTAATTTCTGCAGAAAATTTAAGAAGTTTTTTCGCTTTAGCTTTTTTGTCTATACATATAATAAAATTGTAACAGGTCGATGTCTGTACATTGAAGATATTCAAGAAAAACTGATAGGAGAGGTCGTTATTGGACCAGCGGAACCCATATCTACAATTTTTAGAATTTTTGTCTGTCTGTCTGTCCGTCTGTATGATTGTGCGCGCATCACGCAAAAACTACTGAATAGAATTGCATGAAACTTTCACCATTCCATCACTTAACGTCTAACTTAAAATTCAAATTTCATTTGGATATCTCATCCAGTTCCCGAGTTATTGACCAAAATCTGGGAAAAATGTGACCAAAAATGTGGGTTTTTACCATAACGCCCGTGTCACAAAAATGACTGCATAGAAATGAATGAAACTTTCAATAATCATTTTCTAGACGAAAAAATGAAAGCTATTCGAGAAGGGGGCGTGGCACAACCCCGACAAACTTAATCTTTCATGCTGAATATCTCTGGAAGTGTTTTCCGTAGGATATCAAAACTTGGAGGGATAGGATAGGCATAGAGCTAGGGATAGGGATAGGGAGAAGGATATGGATAGGGATTGGGATAGCGATATTCCTAAAACCGTTAGTGACAGAAACCATGCTGCGAACTTACTATTGATGAGGAAATGGAATGTTTTAGACGATTGGTGACAATAGCCTCAAATAACTTTGGGATAGCAGAAAGCTTTGCTACTCGTATACCGCGATAGTTTTCGATGGAAGATCTACTTTCAGATTTATGTAGAGGAATTATAAAAGATTCTTTCAACGCTTTTGGGAAAATTCCCGGCTTCAAAGACAGATTAAATAGTGTGGATAATGGCTGGTAAATATACTCGGCGCATTTGTTTAAAAATATTGAAGGAATCATATCTGGTCCGTAGTTTATGGACATCTTTATTGTTTCAAGAAAAAACAAAACCTCTTCGGGATCTATAAAAGGGCATTCAAATGTGTTATTCTGAAAAACTTGATACGGGCATTCATTGCAGCTAACATTAGTGTTGGAATAATTTGGTTCAAAGAAGAGGGCAAAAAGATTCGCAACATCTTGGCTATCACTGGCATCACTATCCCGATATCTCATAGATGATGAGAATCCCATTACTCTACGTTTCGAGTTTACGAAACCATAAAACGATTTCGGGCTGGAAAAAATGTTCTTTTTCATTTTACATATATAAGACTTATAGCACTTTTTGTTCAGAAGTGAGTACTTATGACACAGAACTGAGTATTTCATATAATCCTTTTGAGAACCAGTCTTCTTATATATTTTAAAGAAGCATGATTTCTTATTTTTTAAAGCTCTTAACTCTCTAGTGGCCCAAAGATACAAAGGTTTATTATATTTGCGTTTATGTTTCGGTACGTATTTCTCAAAAAGGTTAAAAATCGTGTTATTGAAATGCAAAACATTTAGATAGACGTTTCCATTATAGTCTGGCCATACCAATCTTGAGAGTTCTTTAGGTTATTATAGTTTGCTAGACTCAGAACTAAACTCTTTTACGTTACCACAGTTATCGTTATTTATAATTTCGTAAACCAACTCTAAAGGAGGATGGTAAACATCAACAGGTGATACCAGTAGCCCCCCACCATGCAAAGCTCGAGAAATAGGCAATAATCGTCAATGTCAACAAATTGGCGACTCGCCGATTTATTGCCTTTGTGAGAAATCGGCAAAATTTCTAATTTATTGCAGCAACGTATCGATTTCTTATTACAAAAAATCAGAAACATTTGTTTCCCCTTCTCTTTATAATAAATTGGAAATAATTATTTGTTTTTACTTGGCGATGAGAAATGAAAATATAAGAAAGCCTTGAAACGAATCGTTAAGGAATCCGAATCATTGAGGTAATCAGAAAGCGAGTCGACTGTGCGAGTTGCTTTCGGCGGACGTTTTAGTCCGACTAGTATTAAGAAATCGGTAAGATTTCGATATTGCTTGCAATATATTTATGTTCAAAACGACTCGTTTTTTTATTGCCGGCAACAAAAAATGTTTGGTGGGCCGTTTCTGTAACCTTGCGATATGAATTATAACGCAAAATACAACCCTGTTTCATATTTATCGCAAGGTAGTGTTTCTGTAAGTGTGGTGATTTTTGGTTTTCGTTATTTCTTGCGATATTCATATTACCAGCTTTGAGGGTAGTGAAAACAGATACATTTAAAAATAATGAGTGAGGTTTGTATTAAATTTTTTTGCAGTTTTATTTATTACATTAGTTTGTGTTTTGTAGAATAAAACTATAAGTGCGAAGATTTCCAAGTTGCAAAAAGTGAAGCTCATGGAAATTATGAAATCCAATAAATAAGTGGCGATGGTAACATTTAGTGGGCCGAACAGTGCCTAACTCGCAGAGCTTGCGGAACAATTGAAAAAGGTAATAGTTAAGTGAAAAAAGAATGTATGTATAAATACGTGTGCATGGCAAGACGAAAGACTGGCACTGTTTTACCTTATCGTTTTCGTTTTTTATTATTTTTAAATCACATACACAATACCTGTGTTCAGTAACAAAAAATTGTTACGAGTTTTTCTTAAAAGTGTAATTTTTATATGGAGATCTGTAGTGAGTTTCTGTAAGAAATCGAGTGGATTTGTCTATTTTGATGACGTCACGTCGATTCTATCAAAACTTCTCTATTGATCGATAGCGAGTGTTTCTACAAGCATTAATCGTTGAAATTCGGAACAGTGATGGAAATGAAACGCCAATCGAGAACTTAAACGCCAAAATAAATGTAATGCTCTAAGCACATTCGAACCGGCGAGCGAAAAGCAGCCAGCTGTCAAAAGTAAAATGCACACGTTCTTATGGGCGCACACATTTTAACGCCAGCACGACTTCACGGCAGAAGGGTTGCATTTGTCGCTGCCGCAAATATAGACCTATTTCTAATTTGACAAGCGACAATGCGCATGTACAGGCAGAAACATGTGTATGTGTGCATTTTGGGAGTACAAAGACGCTCCTTAAGAGACTCTACAAATCCTTTAAATATATATTAAATATATTTAAATGTATATTCATTAATATATAGTATGTACATATATACATAAATAATTTGTTTTAATTAAAATATACTTACATTCTGGCTGAATTCGGCTGTTTTGTCCATTTTTTCGACCGGTGAAAGCTTTCTCACCGTTTAAAAAGTTGGCGAGTATATTGATAGATAATATATCGACTATTTTGCTTACAGAAACGCCTTTAATCGATCATTCCTACTGAATTGGAATGGAACATATCAGCTGATTTGTCAGTTCTATCGATCCATTCGACTCATTTTCATACAGAAACGCATGCATCGAGAATGACGTCATGATGACGTCAAATCGACTATTTCAGTAGAGAACATTGATCGATATGAGTTACAGAAACTCACTACTGTAATTGGTAAACATTTTTTGTTATTGAACAGAGCTAATCTCAGATACTGGATATTTAGTTTTTTTATTATTATTTTTATTATTATTTTATTTATTTTTTTTTTTATTATTATTTTATTTGACTTTTGATATCGAATAAAAATAAATGAAGTGAAACGGTAACGATTCGTTTTCGAACCCTTCTTCCTCGGTTCAACAAACCATCATTTGGACGGCCTTTTTCGAGAAACTCTACTTCAACGAAATTTCCATTCCCATTGATATCGGGAAACCCTAATCTATGTTTCAGTCTAAAATTGTGTAGCGTTAAATATTAATATTTGGCAACGAACACGCACTTTGTTCACAATTTTTCGTTGGGAATGACACATTTTTCGATTGTTCCAGCGATATGACGACAACTCACCATTATCATATCGCAAGGTGAATTCATGAGTTACAGAAACATTTTACATATCGCAAGCGATACGAGCCTTGCGATAACATTTCGTTCGTTATTATAACGCAAGGTTACAGAAACGGGCTACAGGGCATTAGCCCTGTTTACTAGAGCTGTCAAACTATCGATAGTCAAGACCATCGATGTTTTACGATGGTCCTAAGGGTGACTATGGATACTATCGATAGTATCGATCCATTTTATATGTTTTTTCAAATCCATTTATTTTTCGCTGCCTTACTTTTAAAAATACAAACTGATTTTACAATTCATTAAATTTTTTTTGTAAGAATAATAACACATCGACTGTTTTTTGTTTTAAACTCGACCGCCTATCACTGACAATTAAACCAGCTTTACTGAACATGCGTTCAGACTCTACAGATGATGCCGGGATACAAACAATTTCTTTTGCGGGACCAGGCAGAGACTTCAGCTGATTTTCTAACAGCTGAAGGGAAAAGGATGGTTTTGAATAAATACATATACCTATGTTTTATATCTGTTATAATAATTTTACGATTTCCGGTATCTACCTTCCAAAATAATAGCGGGTTTGTGTTTGGTTCTGAGTTTACTTCAGGATTACACCGGCTTTTTGCTGTCTGTTTTTGATTCAACACTTTTTGGTTTCTTATACGGCAATATCGTCGCCTGAGAAAACAAATGTCGTATGTAGCAAAACATAGTTTCGAGAAAATCGACTTTGAAGTTTAAACTGGAAATTCTCAAAAACTGTACAACAGATTTTTCTGTTATTTGGACGAACTGTAGAGAGTATTATATATTTTGACTTGCAATTTGCAAAAGTTGGATATCTTTAAAATTATGGGAGATAAACGACTTTTCATTCAGTATGCTTTTGTCGTATGTGACGTCTGAGCACCAATACCTGTTTATGATAGCACATACGACAAAAATTCTTCTCTTTTTTCAAACCGGAATGGTTATGAGGCTCACATTTTTTGAGATATCGACTTGAAATTTGGCAGTTGCATATATTTTGATGATACTTTGATCATTTGTCGGAATCCACCACATCGGACTAATATAAGATATAGCTCCCATACAACTGATTGTTCAGATATAGCTGTTTTCGGGTATAACTTCTTTATTTGAGGAGATAAGGATATGAAACTTTGAAGCAGTTGTACCCATATGGATCTAATAAATGTCAATAAAATTTGTTAAGATCGGACCACTATAGCATATAGCTCCCATACACTGATTGTTCAGATATGGACATTTTGGGATATAACTTCTCCATGTAAAGAGATAAGGGCATGAAACTTTGAAGTATTTGTACCCACATGGACATAATAATAGTCACCGAAATTTGTCAAGATCGGACCACTATAACATATAGCTCCCATACACCTGATTGTTCAGATATGGACATTTTGCGATATAACTTCTCCATGTAAACAGATAAGGGCATGAAACTTTAAGGTATTTGTACCCATATGGACCTTATAAATGTCACCGAAATTTGTCAATATCGGACCACTATAGAATATAGCTCCCATACAACCGATTGTTCAGATATAGCTGTTTTCGGGTATAACTTCCATATTTAAGGATCAAATTATACTTAACTTTGCAGTAATTGGTATTATACTACAATAAAATATGTCAGTGAAAATCATTCAGATCGGATCACTATAACCTATAGCTCCGATACAATATTTTGGTTTATTCTCAGTAGCTCAGCGGCACATACGACATTTGCTTAAAATAAACAAACACGAATTTATATGGAAGTTTGTCGTATGTGTGTTACATACGACAAAAGCTTACCCAAATGGTAGTAATTTTGTAACATACGACAAATGCATACTAAATAACTCAAAAACTAAAAGAGATAGAAAAAAATGGATTGGAAAAATTAAAAGATTAGGTCCGATTTAGTTAATTTGCATCAAAAACTAGAAATCGTCGATTTTCACATACGACATTCGTTTTCTCAGGCGACGATATGTTCTCAGTAAAAAATTGTGCTTTGAGTATTATGTGGAAACGGGTAAATATCAAATGCGCTGGGAAAGAGTATACACGATTGTCGCGATAGTACTAAAACTATCGATAGTTATTTCAAGTGTCTAGACCATCGATACTATCGATAGTATCGTCGATAGTTTGACAGCTCTACTGTTTACAGTTTAATAGGATACATCATCTACAAAAATGAAGTCAAGCATTTTCCCAAACTCGTTTATAATAGTATTGATTTGATATAGACAGAGGTCAGATATTTCTTCAATGAAAGCGGTATTGTTCATATTAGATGTCAGTGGCAAAGTATTGTGATCAGCAATGCGCCATGAAATGTGGAGAAGATTAAAGTCTCCTAAGACGATTCTTGAAACTAACTGTGTCATTCTAGAGATAAGAAATTTAAGTGAAGAAATAAGTTGTAAATAAACTGATAGATCAGACGAGGGAGGAATGTAACATATTGCAAAATAAGTGTAACCTTTGCCAACCTTAATGCGGATGCATTTAAATTGAAAGGGTAGAACGAGGTTTACATCAATTTCTTCAGATGGTATCGAAGAATGTACGGCGAGCAATACACCTCCGCCGACTCTGTCTAAACGATCATTCCTGTATACTTGGTACATGCTACTAAATATTTCGGAATTAAATGTATGTGGTCTGAGCCATGTTTCAGTAAAACAAATAATATGAAAGTTAGATTCAACCGTTTTCAAGTGTAAGTTAGTTAATTTAGTATTCAGACCTCTCACATTTTAATGGTAAATATTCAAAGCGGATTTAGATACTAGTTTTTTGGAATGGAATTAGGAGAAATTTTAGCTAAATTTGTATTACGAAATCTGTGTTCGAATTCACGGACAAAAGCTCCGGACGGCCAAAAGAGCATCAAAAGAGCATCAAAGTCACTTAAAGGTACATCAATTTTAAGCGAGATTATCAGTTTTAATTTTAGATGAAACGAAAAATTTCAAGTCTTCTTCGGTGGTATCGATGTCGAATCTCGACACGAAAATTGATTTTATAGGAGGCACAACAACCACTCTTTAGGTGGGATAACAACTGGTTCCTTCACTGCGGATTGTAATCCGAGAGAAGGACCATTCAGTTTGGGATTTTTCCGGGATGTTCATTTTGTTGGAGGAGCTTTTGATGATTTAGGTTTATCATCTGCAGGTCTCGGTGAAGCCAAATCAATCAGCATGATCTTCACATGATCGAACTGAATATTTTTACGGGCCACTTCATTGTCTAGTGTAACGGATAAAAGGGGATTATTTTGGTTGTCATCAGTATCTAAACACTTGAAGGATTTAAACATACCCTCATAGTACTTAAATTTCTCAGTTAGAGCAGTCAACTCTCTACCAATTTCAGAAAAGCCGTTCCTGGTTTGACGAAATAATTTGAAGAGATCAACTTCCGTTAATCTGCATTTCGAACAAGACCAGCGAACGCTCTTTTTGTCATCGATCGCGTCCAGAACTCTCCCTGTCAAACTGGCACATTTCATATGAGCAAGCACATTTCATATGAGCAAGCCCATTGCAGAGCCAGCAAGTCACGAAGCGTTCGGATATTTCGCTTCGTTGATATTTGCATCATAGTTTATATCTATAAGTTGCGACACTCTTAGCTGATCGTTTGGCATGTTTTGCCTGTCACCATGCAGTGTTGTGCAAAAGTTACAGAAAAAATATTCAAATGAATTTTGAAATCTGTAAATCTTTAAAATTATTGGGTGAATTGAATTTGTAATGCAATATTTTTAGGGATAATAACCAAAAATTAACATATTTTTGAGTTTTAATTGATTTTATTAGGAATTTTGGCTATTTTCTTGTGAAGATTTTGCTTCGTTTGAATACAACACTGTGGTCGATTCTTCTGCACATTTCGTTTATTTAGTTTCCCATTCTCCCATTGACACATAATGTGCCTGTCACTTTTTGCAACAACAATTCCCATGGTTGAAGTTTGTTTGGATGGGAATACAGTAAGTCACAGTGAAAGTGAACCATCATTTATTCACAAATTTTTATTATTAAATATCTTTGTTAACAATTACTTGACCTTCCTAATTTTTTTGAAACGGAAAACTTTCAACAACATGCCAGAAATTATGAAAAACAAAAACATACACATATGTATTTGGTTGTTTTGTTGTATTGCAATAAACAACCCAAAATTTATGATTGGTTAACAACCATTTTATTAATTAATCAAACTAAATCTAATTACAAATTCAATTCAAAGGTTATGTAATAGCGCTGCACATGCAGCCAGATCAAAAGCGCAAAAGATAATAATTATACATATTTCTCAAGAATGAGATAGAAAAGGAAATGTCAAATATAAGTGTTGCCAAACGATAGTCCATTTGTTTGTTTCTGTTGTTTCCGCATAGACGGCGCTACATTCGATATTGAAATATAGATGGCGCTACACTACTCCCACTTTAGTGACTCAGTCACGATTTAGAAAACCGTACTCGAAGTTGTCTATCACTAGAGCGAACGTTGGTTGACTTCTCTTCTTGCGACACGTTGGTAGACCTTCTGGTAGCGAGTTGCAGTTGTTATTTTCAGTTCTGGTTATAAAAGCTGGTTTGAGCCGCTCTGTCGATATCGCCACATTTTTTCCATTGATTCGGATGGTGAATACGCGATCTGATTCTCGACTTATTACCTCGTATGGCCCTGTATATGGAGGCTCAAGAGGCGGTTTTATTGCATCGGTACACAAAAGAACGTGAGTACAATCACACAGGTTCTTAAGTTGGAACATTTTACTTTTGTTGTGATGTGCAACTGGCGTTGGTCGCATAGCACGCATTTGTTTTCTGAGTTTTCATACGAAAATGTGAGGTTCGACTGGGTTCTCTGTGTCCGCTACGAGTTCATTTGGAATTCGGATGGTCGAACCGTACAACATCTCAGCTGCCGAAGCTTTAAGGTCGGGTTTATAACAAGTCCGCGGTCCTAATAGCGCTATTGGTAAAAGTTTTGGTCATGGAATTTGTGTATTGCACATTAACGCTGCTTTCTATGAACGATGCCAGCGCTCTATCATTCCGTTCGATTGGGGGTGATATGGCGTTGTGTGTATGTGTTGGCCACCAACAAGCTTACTTATATCTTTAAACAACGCAGACTCAAATTGAGTGCCTTGGTCTGTTGTGATCGTCTTTGGGCAGCCAAACCTTGATACCCAATGAACCCAAAAAACACTCGCAATAATTTCCGCTGTTATGTCCGTCGACGGTATTGCTTCGGGCCATCGAGAGAAACGATCAATCATAGTGAGGCAGTAGCGGAATCCTTGTGCAGGTGGCATGAGAATTATGTCCAAATGGACATGATCAAACCTGTTGTCAGGCACGTCAATTTTTTGCGGTATTAGTTTGTTGTGGCGGCGATGAATTTTTGCACGTTGGCAAGGTATACAATTCTTCGCCCATTCGGTTATGTCCTTCCTCATGGACGGCCACACGTATTTTTGTCGCACCTGATGACTCGTAGACCTTCCACTGGGATGTGACAGCCCATGCACAGCTGCATATATTCCATAACGTAATTTTTGTGGCACCTAGGGCCGCATTTGGCCCGTCGTTATGTCGCAATAAATCTTATGATTGTCAGATTGGACTGATTGCAGTTTGAGTAAGGTACTGCCGCGTAAAATAGAGCTTAACTCTTCGTAGTCAGCTTGCGATTTTTCGATGTCAGCCAGAGTTATAGCCGACGGCATTGAAATCGCCTCTAACCGCGATAGGGCATCAGCAACAGTGTTTTCAGTGCCTTTAGCGTGAACAATTGCTGTTGAGAATTGAGAAATGTAATCCAAGTGGCGTAGCTGCCGCGGCGATGCTTTCTCGGGCTTTTGTTGGAACGCATAAATTAACGGCTTATGATCCGTTTTTATTATGAAATTTCGTGCTTCAAAGAAATGCTTGAAGTGACGGATTGCATCGTATACTGCCAGCAGTTCTCGATCAAAAGTAATGTAATTTCTTTCAGTACTACTGAGTTTTCTGGAAAAGAAACCCAAGGGTTGCCACGAGTTATTCAGTTTCTGCTCAAGAGCTGCCCCAATCGCCACGTTTGATGCATCGCAGACAAGGGCTAAGTTGGCATTAGGTGCTGGAAATGATATGATTGCTGCGTTTATAACGCTTTGTTTGCAAGCTTCGAATGCATCGATGGCATCTTTTGTCCAGTGAATTTTGCGCTTATCGTTTTTTTTAATATTACGAATAAAATCACTCAACGGTGCTTGCAATTCAGAAGCGTGTGGTATGCAACGACGGTAATAGTTTATAACACCCAAAAAGCGACCAAGCACGCACAAGGTCTCCGGCTTTTTGAACTCAGCTATTGCCTTAATGTGTACATCCGATGGTCTGATGCCGTCTTTATTGATCACGTAGCTTAAAAATGATACCTCCGATTGTCCAAATTGGCATTTGTTGACATTTATGCTAAGACCGTATTTACGCAAGATCGATAATACGATGCGAAGGTGTTCTTCATGCTCCTCTTGAGATTTGGACATAATGACAATGTCATCAATGTAACAAAATACAAATTCGATACCTCTGAATATTTCGTCCATAAACCTCTGAAAGGTATGTGTGGCATTCTTGAGGCCGAACGGCATAAACAAAAATTCAATTAAACCAAATTGCGTGCAGGCAGCGGTTTTTTTAATGTCTTCCTCCGCCATGGGGATTTGGTAGTAGGCGCGGACTAGGTCGAGGGTCGAAAAAACTGTGCTACCGTGCAACTTGTTGGCGAAGTCATGAACATGTGCGATTGGATAACGATCTGGGACCGTTATTGAATTTAGATTGCGGTAGTCGCCACACGCTCGCCAACCACCTGATTTTTTGGCCACCATGTGTAGTGGGCTAGACCAAGAACTCTTCGAAACCCTACAGATACCCTGTTGCAACAAAAGGTTAACTTCAGCTTTAGCAACTTGGAACCTTTCGCCGGTGAGACGACGTGGTCTACTGGCCACTGCGTTACCGCACGTTTCAATGTGGTGTCGAACTGTATGAGAAACTGTGTTGTTATCGGATTTCGAATTTGTTTTAGTGACATCGACTAACTCTTTGAGAATGTTGTAAAACTTGTTTGCTTTGTTAAGCGTCGATACCGCAAAAATACCTGTATTGGTTAATGCACCATTCGTTGTAAGGCCAATTGTAGTGTCAATTAGACGTTTGTTATTCAAATCGATAAGTAATTCAAAATGAGTCAAAAATCTGCACCTATAATTGCAGTATGTACGTCGGCTATTGTGAATAACCAACAGAACGATCGCCGTAACCCTAAGTCGACGTCGATTGGTTGATTGCCTTAAGTTTGTATAACCGTTTGATTCGCTGCATACAATTGCAAGTCACCTTGTTTGATTTTAGAACTTACTGATGAGCGTGGTATGACAGACACCACCGATCCAGAATCAATAAGGAAGTTGACTTTCGATGTTTTGTCACAGACGTATAGGCGTTTTTCGTTAGTTCGTTGGTTTTTGTTATTGGTGAGTATGTTTGATTGATTAACGCTGCAAGCTTTCGGACTGTTGCCAACCAGCGTTATTGACGACAGCCGTTTTAGTTTGACGACTTGTAGCGGGAGCAGTTAGGCCGACATTTCTTCGCATTATCGCCGAACTTCGAGTGGAAAAAACACAGGGTTGGCTGTCCCTCAGTGTTGCCTTTATTTGCTGAGACCTTTCGTGTTCTCTGACGAGAGTTACTTCGGCTTCTGCAAGATTTGAGAGCTTTTAGTTCACTGCTGATTTTACTCACCTTTAAGGAAAGCGACTTCACAGCTGCACTCATTTCCGATAATGACATTTTATCAGACACCGCTTGGATCGAATTGCTGGCGGTAGTGTTTGTTGCCATACTGTTCGTGTTGGTTGCTACAGCCTCTAGCATCTTGTCAGCTATTTTTGCAAGTTTCTCGATGTCTTTCTCTTCCCACACACTCAATACTGTACGAATCGACTCTGGCATTTGACCGATAAATAACGTATGGATGATTGCCTCGCTGCCAGGATCGGGTGCGAGCCGACGCATGTAAGATAAAATTTCTGTCGGCTTCATGCCTGCTGTGCCACCTCCCTGCAGCAATCGACGCAATTTTGACTCAGCACTTTCGGCAAATTTGTCAAGTAGACGCGTTTTTAATGCATCATACTTGTTCGTTTGCTTTGGCTTTGTTATTAGGTCCTCGGCAAATAATGTTATCTCCTCCTCAAGATGTATGGTAACAAAGTCGAATTTGTCGTCATCACTTTGCACTTTGTAGAGCCGAAACGAACGCTCTAGTTGAGCGAACCACAAGTGGGGATTGCTTTTGTTAAACTTCGGTACAACTAGATTACCGTGTGGTCGCAATTCCCTTTGGTTGCTTGGCTGTTGTGCGTATATCGTCTGAAGGCGTTGGCACTCTATTTCCAAAGTGCGTACTTTTTGGACGAGCTCTTTTTCGGTCTCGGTCATTTTGATGTCTTCTTTTTCAGTATTGGTGCGCAATTTATAACGGGAACCAGGCATCTAGTTAGTCTCCCGTTACCTTAAAATTGTGGTCCGTGCAAAGTTACGTAACTTGCGAAAATTGCGAAATCTGTGGGCTCCTAGTTTGCTGAATGAATGTTGATGTTGTTCCGCCGTCGGGGTCACCACTTTGGTTGTTTCGTTGTATTGCAATAAACAACCCAAAATGTATGATTGGTTAACAACCATTTTATTGATTAATCAAACTAAATCTAATTACAAATTCAATTCAAAGGTTATGTAATAGCGCTGCACATGCAGCCAGATCAAAAGCGAAAAAGATAATAATTATACATATTTCTCAAGAATGAGATAGTGTTATGGTTAGCATTCGAATATCGAGTGGAGCAGAAATGCATGGCGGTCGGCATGATCTAGGGTTGCACTGTGGCTAGTCATTGTCGGCTGGGCGGGGTTCTTGCCTACATTGCTGTCCTGCGCCATAAACAGAAAAAATTCATATCATGCCTTTTCAAACCCATAACGAGAAAATCAAACGAAAACAACATCCGGTTTGGCCGGATGCCACGGACGGACCGTTGAAAAATTCAAATATTCAAAAGATAACCCGAAAAAAATTAAATTCAAGAGGCCAGACGTCAGTTAAGTTTAAATAAACGCAAACCGAGGGAAAGTGTCGTTAAAATTTGAATATGAATTTTAAATGTACGTTAAAGTCAGACGGACGTTAGCAAAGCATTTGAACCAAAATTTAAATCGGACGGAAATACTGACATCAACGGAAAAATTTGAAAATAGATAATCGGACGTTATATTTAAATAATCGCGGACGGAAGAGAAAAGATTTAGAAATTTAAATTTGAATATACGTTGGAATCGATGTGTATTTAATTTGAATAAGCACTGAAAAAAAACTGTCAAAGTGAATTTGAATTTGAACATACATATATATCGCGAGAAAAAAAAAATCGTTAACTTTGAATTTAAATTTGAATCAACCGGAAGGACCGGTTATTGACAGGCATCTGAAAATACATAAAAGAAGCTGAAATTTAAAATATATGAACAACCAAAAAAAAGTTAAAGGCCGAACTCACAAGGGGGTGGCGTTGCTGATGTTGTTGCAGCGCCGGTACGTTTTTGTCCCACCCTAATCCATGGTCACTGTCGCACCCGGGTATCAGTGACCCCTTACCTGTAGTGCGCCGCTGGTGTTGTTGCAGCGCTGGTGCTTTTCTAGCCCACCCTCATCCTTGGCCATCGGTGCACCTATATTTCGATGACCCCTTTATTATTATGCGCTGCTGGTGTTGTTGCAGCGTCGGTGCTTATCGACCCACCCTCATCCATGGTCATCAGTGCACCTATGTTTTGATGACCCCGTATCTGAAAATCCCTATGCCTTTCAAATTAGGGTGGTCAACATTCCCATTTTAATTACAAAATTTTATTTGGAATTCATTTTCCTTTTTCTTAAAATCTAAGTCCTCAATTTTCTTTCATTATATATTTAGTATACCCTACGTTCAAGTATTAGTGCTACAAATTATATAGATTAGGGCGCCCCTTTTGATAAAACGATATTACATTCGAGCATTAGGGTGATTTTCAGCCAACCCCAAATATTAAGTGCTATACACCTTTGTCTTTGTTGTATGGTAATATGTACGTATTTATGCGTATGTGCTTGTGCCAAAAAAATTTTTTTTTTTAACATAAAATTTGTTTTGTGGCAACTCAGTATACTTAACGCCTCTGTGTATATATATATGTACAGGCAAGGCAAATCCACATAAATATGCACATATGTATGTACATCAACTTTACTAAAATAAAGTGAAATTAAATACAAAATAAAAAATATAATTCTTACGGACTATGCGCCGGTGATTGTTGCTGCTGTTGTTGTCGTTGTTGGTGCTATGGGGATTGTTGTTGTTACTGATTGATGTTGTGCTGATGGTTTTTTGTTGTTGTTGTTGTCGTTGTTGGTGGTCTTTGGTGTTGGTCTTGTTGTTGCTGTATTTGCAATTGTAAACGCGGCCACACCGGCAACCGATAACGCTGTTGCTGCTGCTGCTGATAATAATAATAATCGTAATGTTGGCGAAAATGTTGCAGATAACAAATTTGGCTGAGGTACTGTTGTTCAATTAAATGTTGTTGTTGTTGCTGTTGCTGTTGTTGCAAATGATGAAGCTGTTGCTGTTAATTATGTTGTCAGCGTTGCCAATACTACCGTCGCAAAGCTTCAAATTGCAATTCAGCGCGAGTTATGACTTGAAAAATCCTTATAGTTTGAATGTTTGTTTGTTGCTTTTGTTGCAATCAAATAGACTTGCGTAGCGTAAAAAAACCAGTTAAACGTTTCTGTTGGCAGTTTTAATTGGTTGTTTTGCTCAAGTAAAAGTACACTAGATGTTGTTGTTCTTCTTGTTGTTGACTATTTGTTGTACTAGCAATTCTTTCTGAAGGTCTTACTCTGCTTTGCTGTTGATTTGGCTTTATGCTTGTTGTTGTTGTTAGTGCTGGGACACTCGGGCATACAAAAAAAAAATACCAGCGCACCTAAACCTTCTTTTTGCATGCGCATTCACTTTCGAGCATTTGTTGACTAATTTATTTTTATAACATCTAAGTTTAGTTTTTATTTTTTTTCTTAAAACCACGCAATTCCTTCTAGGTATGTAGATACTTATGTATAAATGTTACTTTTCTTATTTATTTAGTCCCCTTTTTCTGTATTCGTTTGGAAGAGTCCCGTTTCTTTTTGTTTATGTATGGCATGGCAGTAGGGCAGTGTAGTGATAATGGTAAGAACAGAATCAAAACGTAACGACAAGACACTACGTCAGCGACAGTCTGTCACGATTAACATCTATGCGCTATTATGGAAGCAATTACAACAAAGTCTACGCGTCGCAATGTCGTCCAACGACCAAATTATGTTGTCATCAACTTAGACTGGTTTTTAATTTTGGTGACGACGATGGGTTGCCACTGCATTATGAAATATGAAAATCATGACATTCAATAAATCTGACGAACTTTACAAAAAAAAAACAGAAGTATTTATACGCAATCAAACGTAATAAAGTCTAATAAACCTTTAATTGTGACAAAAAAAAATTGTAATGCGGGCATATGTAGTGACAGATGTTGACACTTTTACCATGCTTACGTCGCTGAACTCGCACTGACGTTATTACGTCCAGCGTCTGTCGCTGTCGCACCGTCGCGCCGCCTCGACCTGTCTTCAGCATAAAGTGGCGTGACTGCCGCTTGTTCAGCTTGTGAGCCATCATTTATTCACAAATTTTTATTATTAAATATCTTTGTTAACAATTACTTGACCTTCCTAATTTTTTTGAAACGGAAAACTTTCAACAACATGCCAGAAATTATGAAAAACAAAAACATACACATATGTATTTGGTTGTTTTGTTGTATTGCAATAAACAACCCAAAATTTATGATTGGTTAACAACCATTTTATTAATTAATCAAACCAAATCTATATACAAATTCAATTCAAAGGTTATGTAATAGCGCTGCACATGCAGCCAGATCAAAAGCGAACAAGATAATAATTATACATATTTCTCAAGAATGAGATAGAAGAGGAAATGTCAAATATAAGTGTTGCCAAACGATAGTCCATTTGTTTGTTTCTGTTGTTTCCGCATAGACGGCGCTACATTCGATATTGAAATATAGATGGCGCTACACTACTCCCCCTTTAGTGACTCAGTCACGATTTAGAAAACCGTACTCGAAGTTGTCTATCACTAGAGCGAACGTTGGTTGACTTCTCTTCTTGCGACACGTTGGTAGAACCTTCTGGTTGCGAGTTGCAGTTGTTATTTTCAGTTCTGGTTATAAAAGCTGGTTTGAGCCGCTCTGTCGATATCGCCACATTTTTTCCATTGATTCGGATGGTGAATACGCGATCTGATTCTCGACTTATTACCTCGTATGGCCCTGTATATGGAGGCTCAAGAGGCGGTTTTATTGCATCGGTACACAAAAGAACGTGAGTACAATCACACAGGTTCTTAAGTTGGAACATTTTACTTTTGTTGTGATGTGCAACTGGCGTTGGTCGCATAGCACGCATTTGTTTTCTGAGTTTTCATACGAAAATGTGAGGTTCGACTGGGTTCTCTGTGTCCGCTACGAGTTCATTTGGAATTCGGATGGTCGAACCGTACAACATCTCAGCTGCCGAAGCTTTAAGGTCGGGTTTATAACAAGTCCGCGGTCCTAATAGCGCTATTGGTAAAAGTTTTGGTCATGGAATTTGTGTATTGCACATTAACGCTGCTTTCTATGAACGATGCCAGCGCTCTATCATTCCGTTCGATTGGGGGTGATATGGCGTTGTGTGTATGTGTTGGCCACCAACAAGCTTACTTATATCTTTAAACAACGCAGACTCAAATTGAGTGCCTTGGTCTGTTGTGATCGTCTTTGGGCAGCCAAACCTTGATACCCAATGAACCCAAAAAACACTCGCAATAATTTCCGCTGTTATGTCCGTCGACGGTATTGCTTCGGGCCATCGAGAGAAACGATCAATCATAGTGAGGCAGTAGCGGAATCCTTGTGCAGGTGGCATGAAAATTATGTCCAAATGGACATGATCAAACCTGTTGTCAGGCACGTCAATTTTTTGCGGTATTAGTTTGTTGTGGCGATGAATTTTTGCACGTTGGCAAGGTATACAATTATTCGCCCATTCGGTTATGTCCTTCCTCATGGACGGCCACACGTATTTTTGTCGCAACTGATGACTCGTAGACCTTCCACTGGGATGTGACAGCCCATGCACAGCTGCATATATTCCATAACGTAATTTTTGTGGCACATAGGGCCGCATTTGGCCCGTCGTTATGTCGCAATAAATCTTATGATTGTCAAATTGGACTGATTGCAGTTTGAGTAAGGTACTGCCGCGTAAAATAGAGCTTAACTCTTCGTAGTCAGCTTGCGATTTTTCGATGTCAGCCAGAGTTATAGCCGACGGCATTGAAATCGCCTCTAACCGCGATAGGGCATCAGCAACAGTGTTTTCAGTGCCTTTAACGTGAACAATTGCTGTTGAGAATTGAGAAATGTAATCCAAGTGGCGTAGCTGCCGCGGCGATGCTTTCTCGGGCTTTTGTTGGAACGCATAAATTAACGGCTTATGATCCGTTTTTATTATGAAATTTCGTGCTTCAAAGAAATGCTTGAAGTGACGGATTGCATCGTATACTGCCAGCAGTTCTCGATCAAAAGTAATGTAATTTCTTTCAGTACTACTGAGTTTTCTGGAAAAGAAACCCAAGGGTTGCCACGAGTTATTCAGTTTCTGCTCAAGAGCTGCCCCAATCGCCACGTTTGATGCATCGCAGACAAGGGCTAAGTTGGCATTAGGTGCTGGAAATGATATGATTGCTGCGTTTATAACGCTTTGTTTGCAAGCTTCGAATGCATCGATGGCATCTTTTGTCCAGTGAATTTTGCGCTTATCTTTTTTTTTAATATTACGAATAAAATCACTCAACGGTGCTTGCAATTCAGAAGCGTGTGGTATGCAACGACGGTAATAGTTTATAACACCCAAAAAGCGACCAAGCACGCACAAGGTCTCCGGCTTTTTGAACTCAGCTATTGCCTTAATGTGTACATCCGATGGTCTGATGCCGTCTTTATTGATCACGTAGCTTAAAAATGATACCTCCGATTGTCCAAATTGGCATTTGTTGACATTTATGCTAAGACCGTATTTACGCAAGATCGATAATACGATGCGAAGGTGTTCTTCATGCTCCTCTTGAGATTTGGACATAATGACAATGTCATCAATGTAACAAAATACAAATTCGATACCTCTGAATATTTCGTCCATAAACCTCTGAAAGGTGTGTGTGGCATTCTTGAGGCCGAACGCCATAAACAAAAATTCAATTAAACCAAATGGCGTGCAGGCAGCGGTTTTTTTAATGTCTTCCTCCGCCATGGGGATTTGGTAGTAGGCGCGGACTAGGTCGAGGGTCGAAAAAACTGTGCTACCGTGCAACTTGTTGGCGAAGTCATGAACATGTGCGATTGGATAACGATCTGGGACCGCTATTGAATTTAGATTGCGGTAGTCGCCACACGCTCGCCAACCACCTGATTTTTTGGCCACCATGTGTAGTGGGCTAGACCAAGAACTCTTCGAAACCCTACAGATACCCTGTTGCAACAAAAGGTTAACTTCAGCTTTAGCAACTTGGAACCTTTCGCCGGTGAGACGACGTGGTCTACTGGCCACTGCGTTACCGCACGTTTCAATGTGGTGTCGAACTGTATGAGAAACTGTGTTGTTATCGGATTTCGAATTTGTTTTAGTGACATCGACTAACTCTTTGAGAATGTTGTAAAACTTGTTTGCTTTGTTAAGCGTCGATACCGCAAAAATACCTGTATTGGTTAATGCACCATTCGTTGTAAGGCCCGTTGTAGTGTCAATTAGACGTTTGTTATTCAAATCGATAAGTAATTCAAAATGAGTAAAAAATCTGCACCTATAATTGCAGTATGTACGTCGGCTATTGTGAATAACCAACAGAACGATCGCCGTAACCCTAAGTCGACGTCGATTGGTTGATTGCCGTAAGTTTGTATAACCGTTTGATTCGCTGCATACAATTGCAAGTCACCTTGTTTGATTTTAGAACTTACTGATGAGCGTGGTATGACAGACACCACCGATCCAGAATCAATAAGGAAGTTGACTTTCGATGTTTTGTCACAGACGTATAGGCGTTTTTCGTTAGTTCGTTGGTTTTTGTTATTGGTGAGTATGTTTGATTGATTAACGCTGCAAGCTTTCGGACTGTTGCCAACCAGCGTTATTGACGACAGCCGTTTTAGTTTGACGACTTGTAGCGGGAGCAGTTAGGCCGACATTTCTTCGCATTATCGCCGAACTTCGAGTGGAAAAAACACAGGGTTGGCTGTCCCTCAGTGTTGCCTTTATTTTCTGAGACCTTTCGTGTTCTCTGACGAGAGTTACTTCGGCTTCTGCAAGATTTGAGAGCTTTTAGTTCACTGCTGATTTTACTCACCTTTAAGGAAAGCGACTTCACAGCTGCACTCATTTCCGATAATGACATTTTATCAGACACCGCTTGGATCGAATTTCTGGCGGTAGTGTTTGTTGCCATACTGTTCGTGTTGGTTGCTACAGCCTCTAGCATCTTGTCAGCTATTTTTGCAAGTTTCTCGATGTCTTTCTCTTCCCACACACTCAATACTGTACGAATCGACTCTGGCATTTGACCGATAAATAACGTATGGATGATTGCCTCGCTGCCAGGATCGGGTGAGAGCCGACGCATGTAAGATAAAATTTCTGTCGGCTTCATGCCTGCTGTGCCACCTCCCTGCAGCAATCGACGCAATTTTGACTCAGCACTTTCGGCAAATTTGTCAAGTAGACGCGTTTTTAATGCATCATACTTGTTCGTTTGCGTTGGCTTTGTTATTAGGTCCTCGGCAAATAATGTTATCTCCTCCTCAAGATGTATGGTAGCAAAGTCGAATTTGTCGTCATCACTTTTCACTTTGTAGAGCCGAAACGAACGCTCTAGTTGAGCGAACCACAAGTGGGGATTGCTTTTGTTAAACTTCGGTACAACTAGATTACCGTGTGGTCGCAATTCCCTTTGGTTGCTTGGCTGTTGTGCGTACATCGTCTGAAGGCGTTGGCACTCTATTTCCAAAGTGCGTACTTTTTGGACGAGCTCTTTTTCGGTCTCGGTCATTTTGATGTCTTCTTTTTCAGTATTGGTGCGCAATTTATAACGGGAACCAGGCATCTAGTTAGTCTCCCGTTACCTTAAAATTTTGGTCCGTGCAAAGTTACGTAACTTGCGAAAATTGCGAAATCTGTGGGCTCCTAGTTTGCTGAATGAATGTTGATGTTGTTCCGCCGTCGGGGTCACCACTTTGGTTGTTTCGTTGTATTGAAATAAACAACCCAAAATTTATGATTGGTTAACAACCATTTTATTAATTAATCAAACTAAATCTAATTACAAATTCAATGCAAAGGTTATGTAATAGCGCTGCACATGCAGCCAGATCAAAAGCGAAAAAGATAATAATTATACATATTTCTCAAGAATGAGATAGTGTTATGGTTAGCATTCGAATATCGAGTGGAGCAGCAATGCATGGCGGTCGGCATGATCTAGGGTTGCACTGTGGCTAGTCATTGTCGGCTGGGCGGGGTTCTTGCCTACATTGCTGTCCTGCGCCATAAACAGAAAAAATTCATATCATGCCTTTTCAAACCAATAACGAGAAAATCACACGAAAACAACATCCGGTTTGGCCGGATGCCACGGACGGACCGTTGAAAAATTCAAATATTCAAAAGATAACCCGAAAAAAATTAAATTCAAGAGGCCAGACGTCAGTTAAGTTTAAATAAACGCAAACCGAGGGAAAGTGTCGTTAAAATTTGAATATGAATTTTAAATGTACGTTAAAGTCAGACGGACGTTAGCAAAGCATTTGAACCAAAATTTAAATCGGACGGAAATACTGACATCAACGGAAAAATTTGAAAATAGATAATCGGACGTTATATTTAAATAATCGCGGACGGAAGAGAAAAGATTTAGAAATTTAAATTTGAATATACGTTGGAATCGATGTGTATTTAGTTTGAATAAACACTGAAAAAAAACTGTCAAAGTGAATTTGAATTTGAACATACATATATATCGCGAGAAAAAAAAATCGTTAACTTTGAATTTAAATTTGAATCAACCGGAAGGACCGGTTATTGACAGGCATCTGAAAATACATAAAAGAAGCTGAAATTTAAAATATATGAACAACCAAAAAAAAGTTAAAGGCGAACTCACAAGGGGGTGGCGTTGCTGATGTTGTTGCAGCGCCGGTGCGTTTTTGTCCCACCCTAATCCATGGTCACTGTCGCACCCGGGTATCAGTGACCCCTTACCTGTAGTGCGCCGCTGGTGTTGTTGCAGTGCTGGTGCTTTTCTAGCCCACCCTCATCCTTGGCCATCGGTGCACCTATATTTCGATGACCCCTTTATTATTATGCGCTGCTGGTGTTGTTGCAGCGTCGGTGCTTATCGACCCACCCTCATCCATGGTCATCAGTGCACCTATGTTTTGATGACCCCGTATCTGAAAATCCCTATGCCTTTCAAATTAGGGTGGTCAACATTCCCATTTTAATTACAAAATTTTATTTGGAATTCATTTTCCTTTTTCTTAAAATCTAAGTCCTCAATTTTCTTTCATTATATATTTAGTATACCCTACGTTCAAGTATTAGTGCTACAAATTATATAGATTAGGGCGCCCCTTTTGATAAAACGATATTACATTCGAGCATTAGGGTGATTTTCAGCCAACCCCAAATATTAAGTGCTATACACCTTTGTCTTTGTTGTATGGTAATATGTACGTATTTATGCGTATGTGCTTGTGCCAAAAAAAATTTTTTTTTTTAACATAAAATTTGTTTTGTGGCAACTCAGTATACTTAACGCCTCTGTGTATATATATATGTGCAGGCAAGGCAAATCCACATAAATATGCACATATGTATGTACATCAACTTTACTAAAATAAATACCAAATAAAAATATAATTCTTACGGACTATGCGCCGGTGATTGTTGCTGCTGTTGTTGTCGTTGTTGGTGCTATGGGGATTGTTGTTGTTACTGATTGATGTTGTGCTGATGGTTTTTTTTTGTTGTTGTCGTTGTTGGTGGTCTTTGGTGTTGGTCTTGTTGTTGCTGTATTTGCAATTGTAAACGCGGCAACACCGGCAACCGATAACGCTGTTGCTGCTGCTGCTGATAATAATAATAATCGTAATGTTGGCGAAAATGTTGCAGATAACAAATTTGGCTGAGGTACTGTTGTTCAATTAAATGTTGTTGTTGTTGCTGTTGCTGTTGTTGCAAATGATGAAGCTGTTGCTGTTAATTATGTTGTCAGCGTTGCCAATACTACCGTCGCAAAGCTTCAAATTGCAATTCAGCGCGAGTTATGACTTGAAAAATCCTTATAGTTTGAATGTTTGTTTGTTACTTTTGTTGCAATCAAATTGACTTGCGTAGCGTAAAAAAACCAGTTAAACGTTTCTGTTGGCAGTTTTAATTGGTTGTTTTGCTCAAGTAAAAGTACACTAGATGTTGTTGTTCTTCTTGTTGTTGACTATTTGTTGTACTAGCAATTCTTTCTGAAGGTCTTACTTTGCTTTGCTGTTGATTTGGCTTTATGCTTGTTGTTGTTAGTGCTGGGACACCCGGGCATACAAAAAAAAATACCAGCGCACCTTGTTGAGGACATGGACGAAAATCTAATCGAATTCGATTAAAATTCCTGTTATATACACATTTTTTCCTCTTACCTTATGTCCGCCTTCTCTGGAATTACCCCTTTTTATACTTACCAACGTGTCTTCATACTTACCTTCCCATCAAAACTATAATTCCCGATACTTACCTACTTTCGTGCACAATACTTACCTCGTCACTGGAATTACCCATACTTACCACCACTCACCTTATACTCACCGTCGCTCACCTCATGTTTTCTTGTACTTACCTCTCATACCTATCCCACCTATATACATATTTATGTACGTATATACATATGTAAATAACAAGAAACGGGAAAAGGCTGCTGAGCGGTTTTATATTATTAATATATATAGTTTAAAGCTTATCTCCGTGCCGGTCAGCCGCTTTTTACCTCCGAATCCGAAAATTGTTAAAACAAAAAGAAAATTGAAATCAGTGAAAATTAATGTGAAATAAATTGAAAAGAAAAAGGGAGTTAATAAAAAAAATTAAAATTTGTGAATTTTAAACCAAAATCAAAAAAAAGAGTGTTTGGTATTAAAAACAATAAAAGGAGTGCAAGGGAAAAAGAAACAAAATCTAGTGCGAGTCAATACATGGTCCTTACGACCCGTCAAAAAAAAGAAACAGTGACCTAAAACAAAAAACTAGTGCTAATTCAGTACAAAAACAACTACATATATACATTTGAGAAAAAAAAAAAATCAAATTTTAATAAAGTGAAATTTAGAAAAAACCTAAAGTCTAATGGAATATAATAAAAATAATAATAATAAAAAATAGTGGCAAAGTATATTCAAAATCGTAAAGTGGAAAATACTTGTAAAAATTAAAATCAACTAAAAAAGAAAGCCTACTTCAAAAAGAAATACAAAAAAAATTGTGTGGAAAATGGGAAAATTTCTGAAAAATCAAACAAAAAATACAAAAAGCAACATACATACATACATACATAAAGTGGTGTGGAAAATCAAATACCTAGAAAAAAAATTATTTATACAAAAATTTATTTTGAAAACAAAATACATACGAAAATTTTAAATTATTGAGAAAAAAAAAATTTTTTACATAAAGTGGGGTGTAAATTAAAATAACTACAAAAATATATGAAGATTAGAAAATACCTACAAGCATACATAAGTACATATAAATTGAAAAATAATAACAATAAAATATCTGCAAAAATACATAAATTGGTACAGAAAGTGGTAAATAAAATAACAACAAAAATACATACATACAAATTGTAAAAAAAAAAAAAAAATACCGCAAAAAAAATTAAATCCATATGTACTAAGGTAAAAGTCACACCGACATTACATACAAAGCCTTAAAACAAAACAAAAAAAAAAAAAAATTTTTTAACGCTTCCATATACATACGTATACATATTTTGTAAAGTACGCCATGCCCAAGTAAGTACAAAATCACATAAGTAAATAAATACTTACATACATTACATCTCAAAATATATAAGTACAGCTAAATCATCACAAGAAAAAACAAAACCAGCTATCCGCGAACTTTGGCCCCAACAGAAAACCGATACGGTAATCAAATTCGATAACTGTACTTATATACACCCTATATATACATATACCCCATATAAATATACATATATCCCATTTTATACATTTCCCGCATATACATAATCACGTATATTTCTCATATATACCCCATTGCGAGCCCCATATTGAAAATAAGTTGCCACTCAAAAACAATTCTCGCAACTGGCGATAATAAGAAATTGCATTCAGCATCTGGGTTTCCCTTTCTCTCCCATAAACTTTAACCGAACCAAAATTCGCATTAAGACAGATACCAAAAAATCTACCTCAAAAGCTCAATTCCATTAGAGCGAATTTCCCACGCAAAAAAGAGAAACAGATAATAATCGGAAAAATAAATAAAGTCATCACTCAATTGCACCTCAGTTGCATTGACTCCTCCCCTTTTTCAATTTCTGCATCCCAGTCACATACCCAACTACACTTGTACTTAGACGCGCTAAGACAAGTAATTACTCTCACACTCTCGAAAGTCACTTATATATAAAAGTGCACAGTGGGCACAACCACATAAAATCGCGAACAAAAATACAGTGGGACAAACACCACCAACTCACCCTCAAAAAAGCATCAATAGAATCCCAAAAGCATTAATAGAATCCCAAAAGCCATAAATTAAACATGCCTGGAAATCAAGAAAAGGCCAAAGTCCTCCAACAACCATCGGGTCCAATTACCCGATCAAAGTCCCAATCGGAGGATGAATCCAATTTCCAAGAAAAGAAATTTTTCCTGGAGCTACAAAAATTGGAAAAATTCTGCGAGAAATGGTGGAGCATCGCTGAGACTGAGCACACGGAAGCCAGTCTCAAAATTTACGCAGATACACTCAACAAAAGAATGGATGCATTGGAAGCAGCATATGACGCGGCACATCTCTCCACAAATGACGACGAGGCCCAGAAACAATACGAGGAAACGTTCGAGACATCAAACTGCACTGCAACCGACACAAAGCTTAGAATAGGAGAACTCATAGCAGCCATGCAGAGAACTCAAACCCCAGTCCAAACCCCTCACAACGAAACCCCCCATTACCAAACGATTAGTGCAATACCCCTTACTCAATTCTCTAGCGAGCAATCCTTTCTCAAAATCAGAGCTTGTGATACTCAAATGTTCTCGGGAGGATATGAAGACTGGCCCGCTTTTCGTGACATGTTCACGGCGGTATATATTAATCATCCCAAACTCTCGCCAGTCCAAAAACTCTACCACCTCCGACAAAAAACGAGAGGAAAAGCAGCCCTCGTAATAAAGAAATACGCTCTCACAGACCAAAATTTCGAGCTCGCTTGGGGCGCACTCAAATCCCGCTACGAGAATCGAAGAATTCTCGTAGATAATCAACTAAAAACGCTTTTCAATATGCAGCCTGTATTCTCAGAAAATGGGGAAAGAATACAAGATCTCCAAACAACGATAAATAATTGCGTTGCAACCCTCAATTCAAATGATGTTCCGACGGATAACTGGGACCCAATCCTCATATATTTATGCTCCTCAAAGCTACCCCGCGAAACTCTAGCGCTTTGGGAGCAATCTCTCGAATCCCGAAAAGAACTACCACTGTGGGAAGAAATGGATAAATTCCTCACCACACGATATGAAGTGGTAGAAAGACTTGGTAATTATAGACCGAGCAATCCCCGACCCTCAAACTCCAGTTTCACACAAAGGTCCTCTACACCAAATAGCTCGAGTTTCAAAAACAAGTCACAAACATATCACTCAGACCAAAAAGCTCCCTCTTGCAAACTCTGCAATAAAAACCACGCCATTAGGAGCTGTCTGAAATTCCGAAATCTCTCACCCCAAGAGCGTAACAACTTCGTTAAAGAGAATGGTTACTGCTCAAACTGTTATCGTATTCCCACCAAGACAATAACTGTCCCAGCAGTTTTACTTGCGTCTATTGCAAACAGCGGCACCACTCCCAGCTCCATATACAAGGGAAGTCCCAAAATCACCCAAGAACGCAAACACAACACTCTCAAAGGCAACAAAGCCAGACATATGCCACAACTCAAGTGGCGACAACTCCCAACAACTCAGAACTGCCCTCAACCTCCGCAGAGGCTGTTCGAACCCAACAAATACCCACAGTAAATCAAACAACAACCCACTTCACTAGTAGCAGCGAAATGACTCTACTACCCACGGCCTTGATCACACTCCACTCAAACGGCGAATATCACAAAATTCGTGCCCTAATTGATCAAGGTTCGGAAAAAACATTCATATCTTCTCGAATACAAAAAATATTGCACCTACCCACCAAGGAAACCCACTACGAAATCTCAGGAATGGGCGGTTTGGTAGTGCAAAACTCTAACAAAATCTGCGAGCTAACTCTCTGCTCGTCAGACTTACAAACTCGAATAATCACTCACGCAATTATTCTCCCCAAACTGACACACTTTTTACCCTCATTTAAGGTGTCAGGAATAAATCTCCAAGAGATCTCAAAACTCAATCTCGCTGATCCTTCATGCTTCACCCCCTCAAAAATAGACATGGTAATAGGCAGCGATCTCACCCCACAAATAATGCTACAAGGCTTACAGGCTAATGTCAGCGGCTGTTTACTAGCCCAAAATACAATATTTGGCTGGATAATCAGCGGACCCCTAAAAGAAAAGGTAAATACCTTCTCCACCCAAGTTAGAGAAGCCCCCAATGACTCTCTCAACTCCCTACTTCAAAAATTCTGGCAACAGGAAGAAGTACCCACAACTCAACCCCTATCTCAGGAGGATGAATTTTGCGAACAGCTCTATCGCAAAACAACCAAACGACAGCAAGATGGCCGATATGTGGTTAAACTCCCATTTAAGAAGGAATTTCCCGATACTCTCGCCCTTGGACATTCACGCATTGGAGCTCAACTGCAGCATTTAAGCGTCGAAAGATCCCTGGAAAAACGGCCAGAACTTAAGCAGAAATACTCAGAAGTTCTGGCTGAATACATCACGTTGGGTCATATGGAACGAATCCCACCCATAGAATCCATAAAAGACAGAAAATATTTCTCCTTTTATCTCCCTCACCACGCTGTCTTGAAACCAGACAGTAAAACCACAAAAGTTCGCGTCGTCTTTAATGCATCGAAAATCTCACACTCAGGAAACTCCTTAAATGATGTCCTTCACACAGGACCGATTCTCCAAAACGATTTAATGCTCGTCCTACTCAATTGGCGACTTTTTAAATACGTTTTTAATGGCGATATCGAGAAAATGTATCGCCAAATACTCGTACACGAGGAAGACCAGGACTTCCAAAGAATTGTTTTCCGAAAATCTCCGGAACTCCCCATGGCAGATTACAAACTAAAAACGGTGACATTTGGTGTAAACTGCGCCCCCTATCTCGCCATCAGAACACTCCCCCAACTCGCAGAAAACTCACAACACTCCCACCCTCTCGCTCACGATATCTTGCTACACCAAACATACGTAGATGATATTCTCTCGGGCGAACACACAATACAGTCCACTCTCGACTCGCTTCACCAAGTTATCGAAGCACTAAAATCAGCCGGTTTTCCACTGAAAAATATAACAGCTAATCATCCCGATCTCCTCAAAAATATCCCAAAATCTGACTTACTCGATGCAGATTTTCTGAAATTTCACGATTCCAGCTCCACAAAAACTCTGGGCATAAAATGGAATGCAATAAGTGACACATTCACTTACTCATACGATCCTCTACCCGTCGCTAACTCCAGCACAAAGCGACAAATACTCTCGGTAATTGCGAAATTGTTTGACCCGGCAGGGTGGCTATCGCCCATAATGATAGTAGCCAAAATTCTGCTACAGCAACTCTGGCTAGAAGGAACAGATTGGGATGAACATGTAAAACCCAACTCTTTTCACAAATGGAACACATTTCGCGAAAATCTCCCCGCGATAAGCGAAATAAAAATCCCCCGATGGATCGATTTCTCTCCCGATAAACAGTATCAAATGCACGGCTTCTCAGATGCATCAGAAAAAGCATTTTGCGCTTGCGTATATCTCAGAGTGCAAAATAGCGAACACTCATTCTCAACGCATTTACTCGCTGCAAAAAGCAAAGTGGCTCCTTTAAACACTGTGAGCCTTCCCCGTCTCGAACTTTGCGGAGCAGTACTTCTCTCAAAACTCGTGAAACAAATGCGCTCTCACTTAAAGCTGACTTCCCAAGAGTTAATACTCTGGTCAGACTCCTCAATTGTACTCGCATGGCTCGAAAAGCCACCCCACACATGGAAGACGTATGTGGCAAACAGAACGTCTCAAATCCTCGATAATGTGAGCAATGCCACTTGGCGTCATGTATCCAGTGGTGATAACCCAGCTGATCTTGGTACACGTGGATGTAAACCCCAAGAATTATCTCACAGCTCTCTATGGTGGAATGACCCAGATTGGCTTTCTAAAGCATCCACATGCTGGCCAAAAACAGCACCAAACAACTCCACTCCACCAGAACAAAAACGCATCGAGTCATTTCACTCGATAGAAACTCCCGATATGCTCGAACGCTTCTCATCTTTCGGGAAAGCTCTACGCGTTTTTGCATACATATATCGCTTTATACACAAAGCGAAAAAACTCAAAATTGCTCAAAGTCTAGCTCTCTCTCAAAGCGAGATCACCTATGCAAAATCCCGCATAATTATTCATACGCAAGCGAAATATTACTCAGATGTGATCGCAGATTTACAAGCTCGTAACCCAATTAACAAAAAGAGTTCGCTCTTATCTCTAAATCCGATGTTGGACAAATCAGGTGTAATGCGTGTGAATGGCAGACTCGCCCACTCACCTCTTAGCGAAAATGAACGCCATCCCATAATAATTCCAGATAATTCGAGATTTTGCTCATTATTGCTGGATTTCACTCACTCCACCTTGTTGCATGCAGAGAAGCAATTAATGATTCGCATGATACAACAAGAATATTATATCCCTCGCCTCAAGCAAAAGGTCAAAAAATGCATATTTCACTGCAAGACCTGTACCATTTACAAAGAGCAGACCAGATCTCAGATAATGGCTGCACTCCCCCCTGAAAGGTGCACATATTCTCTACCATTTCACACCACAGGCATAGATTTCGCCGGACCCTTTCAAGTAAAAACGTCGACGCTTCGAAAAGCATCATATGCAAAAGCGTACGTTTGCGTGTTCGTGTGTTTCTCCACAAAAGCAGTCCATCTCGAAGTCTGCTCAGATTTGACGACAGCTGCATTCAAAGCAGCATTCTCTCGTTTTGTTAGTCGCCGTGGACTTCCCCACAAAGTTATGTCCGACAATGGCAAAACATTCGTCGGTGCAAGCAGAGAATTGAAAAGAGAATTTGCCAAATTTCTGCAAGAAACTGCAGCCGACATAGCTAATAAATACTCCATTCACGGCATGTCCTGGCAATTCATCCCACCATATGCCCCTCATATGGGAGGATTATGGGAGGCAGCAGTCAAAAGCTTCAAAACCCATTTCCTCAAAGTTGCCGGAAATCACAAATTTACATTCGAGGAATTCACCACACTACTCACTCGAATAGAAGCGGTTCTCAACTCAAGGCCGCTCTCTCCCATGTCTCAAGATCCTAATGATCTGCTCGTCCTAACTCCAGGACATTTCCTGCGTGGGGCCCCATTACTCTCACTTCCAGAACAGAATTCCGAAAATCTCTCGCTCATAAACAAATGGCAAAAATTGCAGGTATTACACCATCAATTCAGCACTCGATGGAAAAATGAATACCTCAGAGAACTCCATAAGCGAACCAAATGGAAAACCCAACAATCAAATATAAATGAAGGTGATTTAGTTGTCATAAAAGAGGACACACTCCCTCCAAATGAATGGCGACTTGGCCGCGTAATAAAACTTCACCCTGGGTCCGACGAACAAGTCCGTGTAGTCGATGTACGCACCCAAAATGGATTATACACACGCCCCATTGCAAAACTCTGCTCTCTTCCACCTGCACAATAATCTCTCTATCCATTGTACCTAGCGATTTCTCCCCTTCTCTCGCATCCAGCTAACATTATGGGCTTTCTCTTCCATTCTCTTTACAGACGATACCCTCGATACAACACATGCCGGTTGTGTTGCCAGGAGCACTCAATCCGCCTGTGCCGCGCCTTTCTGGCAATGACGCCTGAGGAACGCTATGACTCTGTTCGAGCTCATGGCTACTGGATAAACTGCCTGGCAACTTCTCACGTAACCGGAGCGTGTAATTCTCCCGATCGCTGCCGCCGATGCGGCCTGGCACATCATACACTCATTCATGGGCAAACCCGGCATGAACCAAGGGAAACCCACCGAAACCAGCGTGCAATACCGAGACCGAGACCCATGAGTACCAATCGGAGGGTCATTGTAAAACGTACCACACAGAAGCGGCAGAACAGTGGCAATCAACAACGGATGCAGAACTTGTTCACGAGGGCAGTCGAATCACTGGAGGAGCTGAAGGAGTTGTTAATCCCCTCATCCGCGCAGGCCGGCCGCCATGTTGAGGACATGGACGAAAATCTAATCGAATTCGATTAAAATTCCTGTTATATACACATTTTTTCCTCTTACCTTATGTCCGCCTTCTCTGGAATTACCCCTTTTTATACTTACCAACGTGTCTTCATACTTACCTTCCCATCAAAACTATAATTCCCGATACTTACCTACTTTCGTGCACAATACTTACCTCGTCACTGGAATTACCCATACTTACCACCACTCACCTTATACTCACCGTCGCTCACCTCATGTTTTCTTGTACTTACCTCTCATACCTATCCCACCTATATACATATTTATGTACGTATATACATATGTAAATAACAAGAAACGGGAAAAGGCTGCTGAGCGGTTTTATATTATTAATATATATAGTTTAAAGCTTATCTCCGTGCCGGTCAGCCGCTTTTTACCTCCGAATCTGAAAATTGTTAAAACAAAAAGAAAATTGAAGTCAGTGAAAATTAATGTGAAATAAATTGAAAAGAAAAAGGGAGTTAATAAAAAAAATTAAAATTTGTGAATTTTAAACCAAAATCAAAAAAAAGAGTGTTTGGTATTAAAAACAATAAAAGGAGTGCAAGGGAAAAAGAAACAAAATCTAGTGCGAGTCAATACACACCTAAACCTTCTTTTTGCATGCGCATCCACTTTCGAGCATTTGTTGACTAATTTATTTTTATAACATCTAAGTTTAGTTTTTATTTTTTTTCTTAAAACCACGCAATTCCTTCTAGGTATGTAGATACTTATGTATAAATGTTACTTTTCTTATTTATTTAGTCATTTTTTATCTTATATGCTTCTCCTTGCACATTACGAACACTTTATTACTAAAGTTAAGTTTCCGGTTTTTCCTTTAACACACTCTACAACATGACTTTCCGACCGAACATTCTCAACCGCCTTTTCCCAACTTTTTCCACCGCTGTACTAAAACTTCTCTATTCAAGCGTGCCTAGCTAAACGCTCACCTTCCCCTTTTTCTGTATTCGCTTGGAAGAGTCCCGTTACTTTTTGTTTATGTATGGCATGGCAGTGGGGCAGTGTAGTGATAATGGTAAGAACAGAATCAAAACGTAACGACAAGACACTACGTCAGCGACAGTCTGTCACGATTAACATCTATGCGCTATTATGGAAGCAATTACAACAAAGTCTACGCGTCGCAATGTCGTCCAACGACCAAATTATGTTGTCATCAACTTAGACTGGTTTTTAATTTTGGTGACGACGATGGGTTGCCACTGCATTATGAAATATGAAAATCATGACATTCAATAAATCTGACGAACTTTACAAAAAAAAAACAGAAGTATTTATACGCAATCAAACGTAATAAAGTCTAATAAACCTTTAATTGTGACAAAAAAAAAATTGTAATGCGGGCATATGTAGTGACAGATGTTGACACTTTTACCATGCTTAAGTCGCTGAACTCGCACTGACGTTATTACGTCCAGCGTCTGTCGCTGTCGCACCGTCGCGCCGCCTCGACCTGTCTTCAGCATAAAGTGGCGTGACTGCCGCTTGTTCAGCTTGTGAGCCATCATTTATTCACAAATTTTTATTATTAAATATCTTTGTTAACAATTACTTGACCTTCCCAATTTTTTTGAAACGGAAAACTTTCAACAACATGCCAGAAATTATGAAAAACAAAAACATACACATATGTATTTGGTTGTTTTGTTGTATTGCAATAAACAACCCAAAATTTATGATTGGTTAACAACCATTTTATTAATTAATCAAACCAAATCTATATACAAATTCAATTCAAAGGTTATGTAAAGCGCTGCACATGCAGCCAGATCAAAAGCGAACAAGATAATAATTATACATATTTCTCAAGAATGAGATAGAAGAGGAAATGTCAAATATAAGTGTTGCCAAACGATAGTCCATTTGTTTGTTTCTGTTGTTTCCGCATAGACGGCGCTACATTCGATATTGAAATATAGATGGCGCTACACTACTCCCCCTTTAGTGAATCAGTCACGATTTAGAAAACCGTACTCGAAGTTGTCTATCACTAGAGCGAACGTTGGTTGACTTCTCTTCTTGCGACACGTTGGTAGAACCTTCTGGTTGCGAGTTGCAGTTGTTATTTTCAGTTCTGGTTATAAAAGCTGGTTTGAGCCGCTCTGTCGATATCGCCACATTTTTTCCATTGATTCGGATGGTGAATACGCGATCTGATTCTCGACTTATTACCTCGTATGGCCCTGTATATGGAGGCTCAAGAGGCGGTTTTATTGCATCGGTACACAAAAGAACGTGAGTACAATCACACAGGTTCTTAAGTTGGAACATTTTACTTTTGTTGTGATGTGCAACTGGCGTTGGTCGCATAGCACGCATTTGTTTTCTGAGTTTTCATACGAAAATGTGAGGTTCGACTGGGTTCTCTGTGTCCGCTACGAGTTCATTTGGAATTCGGATGGTCGAACCGTACAACATCTCAGCTGCCGAAGCTTTAAGGTCGGGTTTATAACAAGTCCGCGGTCCTAATAGCGCTATTGGTAAAAGTTTTGGTCATGGAATTTGTGTATTGCACATTAACGCTGCTTTCTATGAACGATGCCAGCGCTCTATCATTCCGTTCGATTGGGGGTGATATGGCGTTGTGTGTATGTGTTGGCCACCAACAAGCTTACTTATATCTTTAAACAACGCAGACTCAAATTGAGTGCCTTGGTATGTTGTGATCGTCTTTGGGCAGCCAAACCTTGATACCCAATGAACCCAAAAAAGACTCGCAATAATTTCCGCTGTTATGTCCGTCGACGGTATTTGCTTCGGGCCATCGAGAGAAACGATCAATCATAGTGAGGCAGTAGCGGAATCCTTGTGCAGGTGGCATGAAAATTATGTCCAAATGGACATGATCAAACCTGTTGTCAGGCACGTCAATTTTTTGCGGTATTAGTTTGTTGTGGCGATGTATTTTTGCACGTTGGCAAGGTATACAATTCTTCGCCTATTCGGTTATGTCCTTCCTCATGGACGGCCACACGTATTTTTGTCGCACCTGATGACTCGTAGACCTTCCACTGGGATGTGACAGCCCATGCACAGCTGCATATATTCCATAACGTAATTTTTGTGGCACCTAGGGCTGCATTTGGCCCGTCGTTATGTCGCAATAAATCTTATGATTGTCAGATTGGACTGATTGCAGTTTGAGTAAGGTACTGCCGCGTAAAATAGAGCTTAACTCTTCGTAGTCAGCTTGCGATTTTTCGATGTCAGCCAGAGTTATAGCCGACGGCATTGAAATCGCCTCTAACCGCGATAGGGCATCAGCAACAGTGTTTTCAGTGCCTTTAACGTGAACAATTGCTGTTGAGAATTGAGAAATGTAATCCAAGTGGCGTAGCTGCCGCGGCGATGCTTTCTCGGGCTTTTGTTGGAACGCATAAATTAACGGCTTATGATCCGTTTTTATTATGAAATTTCGTGCTTCAAAGAAATGCTTGAAGTGACGGATTGCATCGTATACTGCCAGCAGTTCTCGATCAAAAGTAATGTAATTTCTTTCAGTACTACTGAGTTTTCTGGAAAAGAAACCCAAGGGTTGCCACGAGTTATTCAGTTTCTGCTCAAGAGCTGCCCCAATCGCCACGTTTGATGCATCGCAGACAAGGGCTAAGTTGGCATTAGGTGCTGGAAATGATATGATTGCTGCGTTTATAACGCTTTGTTTGCAAGCTTCGAATGCATCGATGGCATCTTTTGTCCAGTGAATTTTGCGCTTATCGTTTTTTTTAATATTACGAATAAAATCACTCAACGGTGCTTGCAATTCAGAAGCGTGTGGTATGCAACGACGGTAATAGTTTATAACACCCAAAAAGCGACCAAGCTCGCACAAGGTCTCCGGCTTTTTGAACTCAGCTATTGCCTTAATGTGTACATCCGATGGTCTGATGCCGTCTTTATTGCTCACGTAGCTTAAAAATTATAACTCCGATTGTCCAAATTGACATTTGTTGACATTTATGCTAAGACCGTATTTACGCAAGATCGATAATACGATGCGAAGGTGTTCTTCATGCTCCTCTTGAGATTTGGACATAATGACAATGTCATCAATGTAACAAAATACAAATTCGATACCTCTGAATATTTCGTCCATAAACCTCTGAAAGGTTTGTGTGGCATTCTTGAGGCCGAACGGCATAAACAAAAATTCAATTAAACCAAATGGCGTGCAGACAGCGGTTTTTTTTAATGTCTTCCTCCGCCATGGGGATTTGGTAGTAGGCGCGGACTAGGTCGAGGGTCGAAAAAACTGTGCTACCGTGCAACTTGTTGGCGAAGTCATGAACATGTGCGATTGGATAACGATCTGGGACCGTTATTGAATTTAGATTGCGGTAGTCGCCACATGCTCGCCAACCACCTGATTTTTTGGCCACCATGTGTAGTGGGCTAGACCAAGAACTCTTCGAAACCCTACAGATACCCTGTTGCAACAAAAGGTTAACTTCAGCTTTAGCAACTTGGAACCTTTCGCCGGTGAGACGACGTGGTCTACTGGCCACTGCGTTACCACACGTTTCAATGTGGTGTCGAACTATATGAGAAACTGTGTTGTTATCGGATTTCGAATTTGTTTTAGTGACATCGACTAACTCTTTGAGAATGTTGTAAAACTTGTTTGCTTTGTTAAGCGTCGATACCGCAAAAATACCTGTATTGGTTAATGCACCATTCGTTGTAAGGCCCGTTGTAGTGTCAATTAGACGTTTGTTATTCAAATCGATAAGTAATTCAAAATGAGTCAAAAATCTGCACCTATAATTGCAGTATGTACGTCGGCTATTGTGAATAACCAACAGAACGATCGCCGTAACCCTAAGTCGACGTCGATTGGTTGATTGCCGTAAGTTTGTATAACCGTTTGATTCGCTGCATACAATTGCAAGTCACCTTGTTTGATTTTAGAACTTACTGATGAGAGTGGTATGACAGACACCACCGATCCAGAATCAATAAGGAAGTTGACTTTCGATGTTTTGTCACAGACGTATAGGCGTTTTTCGTTAGTTCGTTGGTTTTTGTTATTGGTGAGTATGTTTGACGTTATTGACGACAGCCGTTTTAGTTTGACGACTTGTAGCGGGAGCAGTTAGGCCGACATTTCTTCGCATTATCGCCGAACTTCGAGTGGAAAAAACACAGGGTTGGCTGTCCCTCAGTGTTGCCTTTATTTGCTGAGACCTTTCGTGTTCTCTGACGAGAGTTACTTCGGCTTCTGCAAGATTTGAGAGCTTTTAGTTCACTGCTGATTTTACTCACCTTTAAGGAAAGCGACTTCACAACTGCACTCATTTCCGATAATGACATTTTATCAGACACCGCTTGGATCGAATTGCTGGCGGTAGTGTTTGTTGCCATACTGTTCGTGTTGGTTGCTACAGCCTCTAGCATCTTGTCAGCTATTTTTGCAAGTTTCTCGATGTCTTTCTCTTCCCACACACTCAATACTGTACGAATCGACTCTGGCATTTGACCGATAAATAACGTATGGATGATTGCCTCGCTGCCAGGATCGATTGCGAGCCGACGCATGTAAGATAAAATTTCTGTCGGCTTCATGCCTGCTGTGCCACCTCCCTGCAGCAATCGACGCAATTTTGACTCAGCACTTTCGGCAAATTTGTCAAGTAGACGCGATTTTAATGCATCATACTTGTTCGTTTGCGGTGGCTTTGTTATTAGGTCCTCGGCAAATAATGTTATCTCCTCCTCAAGATGTATGGTAACAAAGTCGAATTTGTCGTCATCACTTTGCACTTTGTAGAGCCGAAACGAACGCTCTAGTTGAGCGAACCACAAGTAGGGATTGCTTTTGTTAAACTTCGGTACAACTAGATTACCGTGTGGTCGCAATTCCCTTTGGCTGCTTGGCTGTTGTGCGTACATCGTCTGAAGGCGTTGGCACTCTATTTCCAAAGTGCGTACTTTTTGGACGAGCTCTTTTTCGGTCTCGGTCATTTTGATGTCTTCTTTTTCAGTATTGGTGCGCAATTTATAACGGGAACCAGGCATCTAGTTAGTCTCCCGTTACCTTAAAATTGTGGTCCGTGCAAAGTTACGTAACTTGCGAAAATTGCGAAATCTGTGGGCTCCTAGTTTGCTGAATGAATGTTGATGTTGTTCCGCCGTCGGGGTCACCACTTTGGTTGTTTCGTTGTATTGCAATAAACAACCCAAAATTTATGATTGGTTAACAACCATTTTATTAATTAATCAAACTAAATCTAATTACAAATTTAATTCAAAGGTTATGTAATAGCGCTGCACATGCAGCCAGATCAAAAGCGAAAAAGATAATAATTATACATATTTCTCAAGAATGAGATAGTGTTATGGTTAGCATTCGAATATCGAGTGGAGCAGCAATGCATGGCGGTCGGCATGATCTAGGGTTGCACTGTGGCTAGTCATTGTCGGCTGGGCGGGGTTCTTGCCTACATTGCTGTCCTGCGCCATAAACAGAAAAAATTCATATCATGCCTTTTCAATCCAATAACGAGAAAATCACACGAAAACAACATCCGGTTTGGCCGGATGCCACGGACGGACCGTTGAAAAATTCAAATATTCAAAAGATAACCCGAAAAAAATTAAATTCAAGAGGCCAGACGTCAGTTAAGTTTAAATAAACGCAAACCGAGGGAAAGTGTCGTTAAAATTTGAATATGAATTTTAAATGTACGTTAAAGTCAGACGGACGTTAGCAAAGCATTTGAACCAAAATTTAAATCGGACGGAAATACTGACATCAACGGAAAAATTTGAAAATAGATAATCGGACGTTATATTTAAATAATCGCGGACGGAAGAGAAAAGATTTAGAAATTTAAATTTTCCAACGTATATTGGAATCGATGTGTATTTAATTTGAATAAACACTGAAAAAAAAACTGTCAAAGTGAATTTGAATTTGAACATACATATATATCGCGAGAAAAAAAAATCGTTAACTTTGAATTTAAATTTGAATCAACCGGAAGGACCGGTTATTGACAGGCATCTGAAAATACATAAAAGAAGCTGAAATTTAAAATATATGAACAACCAAAAAAAGTTAAAGGCCGAACTCACAAGGGGGTGGCGTTGCTGATGTTGTTGCAGCGCCGGTGCGTTTTTGTCCCACCCTAATCCATGGTCACTGTCGCACCCGGGTATCAGTGACCCCTTACCTGTAGTGCGCCGCTGGTGTTGTTGCAGCGCTGGTGCTTTTCTAGCCCACCCTCATACTTGGCCATCGGTGCACCTATATTTCGATGACCCCTTTATTATTATGCGCTGCTGGTGTTGTTGCAGCGTCGGTGCTTATCGATCCACCCTCATCCATGGTCATCAGTGCACCTATGTTTTGATGACCCCGTATCTGAAAATCCCTATGCCTTTCAAATTAGGGTGGTCAACATTCCCATTTTAATTACAAAATTTTATTTGGAATTCATTTTCCTTTTTCTTAAAATCTAAGTCCTCAATTTTCTTTCATTATATATTTAGTATACCCTACGTTCAAGTATTAGTGCTACAAATTATATAGATTAGGGCGCCCCTTTTGATAAAACGGTATTACATTCGAGCATTAGGGTGATTTTCAGCCAACCCCAAATATTAAGTGCTATACACCTTTGTCTTTGTTGTATGGTAATATGTACGTATTTATGCGTATGTGCTTGTGCCAAAAAATTTTTTTTTTTTAACATAAAATTTGTTTTGTGGCAACTCAGTATACTTAACGCCTCTGTGTATATATATATGTGCAGGCAAGGCAAATCCACATAAATATGCACATATGTATGTACATCAACTTTACTAAAATAAAGTGAAATTAAATACCAAATAAAAATATAATTCTTACGGACTATGCGCCGGTGATTGTTGCTGCTGTTGTTGTCGTTGTTGGTGCTATGGGGATTGTTGTTGTTACTGATTGATGTTGTGCTGATGGTTTTTTTTTTGTTGTTGTCGTTGTTGGTGGTCTTTGGTGTTGGTCTTGTTGTTGCTGTATTTGCAATTGTAAACGCGGCAACACCGGCAACCGATAACGCTGTTGCTGCTGCTGCTGATAATAATAATAATCGTAATGTTGGCGAAAATGTTGCAAATAACAAATTTGGCTGAGGTACTGTTGTTCAATTAAATGTTGTTGTTGTTGCTGTTGCTGTTGTTGCAAATGATGAAGTTGTTGCTGTTAATTATGTTGTCAGCGTTGCCAATACTACCGTCGCAAAGCTTCAAATTGCAATTCAGCGCGAGTTATGACTTGAAAAATCCTTATAGTTTGAATGTTTGTTTGTTGCTTTTGTTGCAATCAAATTGACTTGCGTAGCGTAAAAAAACCAGTTAAACGTTTCTGTTGGCAGTTTTAATTGGTTGTTTTGCTCAAGTAAAAGTACACTAGATGTTGTTGTTCTTCTTGTTGTTGACTATTTGTTGTACTAGCAATTCTTTCTGAAGGTCTTACTTTGCTTTGCTGTTGATTTGGCTTTATGCTTGTTGTTGTTGTTAGTGCTGGGACACTCGGGCATACAAAAAAAAAAATACCAGCGCACCTAAACCTTCTTTTTGCATGCGCATTCACTTTCGAGCATTTGTTGACTAATTTATTTTTATAACATCTAAGTTTAGTTTTTATTTTTTTTCTTAAAACCACGCAATTCCTTCTAGGTATGTAGATACTTATGTATAAATGTTACTTTTCTTATTTATTTAGTCATTTTTTTATCTTATATGCTTCTTCTTGCACATTACGAACACTTTATTACTAAAGTTAAGTTTCCGGTTTTTCCTTTAACACACTCTACAACATGACTTTCCGACCGAACATTCTCAACCGCCTTTTCCCAACTTTTTCCACCGCTGTACTAAAACTTCTCTATTCAAGCTTGCCTAGCTAAACGCTCACCTTCCCCTTTTTCTGTATTCGTTTGGAAGAGTCCCGTTTCTTTTTGTTTATGTATGGCATGACAGTGGGGCAGTGTAGTGATAATGGTAAGAACAGAATCAAAACGTAACGACAAGACACTACGTCAGCGACAGTCTGTCACGATTAACATCTATGCGCTATTATGGAAGCAATTACAACAAAGTCTACGCGCCGCAATGTCGTCCAACGACCAAATTATGTTGTCATCAACTTAGACTGGTTTTTAATTTTGGTGACGACGATGGGTTTCCACTGCATTATGAAATATGAAAATCATGACATTCAATAAATCTGACGAACTTTACAAAAAAAAAACAGAAGTATTTATACGCAATCAAACGTAATAAAGTCTAATAAACCTTTAATTGTGACAAAAAAAATTGTAATGCGGGCATATGTAGTGACAGATGTTGACACTTTTACCATGCTTACGTCGCTGAACTCGCACTGACGTTATTACGTCCAGCGTCTGTCGCTGTCGCACCGTCGCGCCGCCTCGACCTGTCTTCAGCATAAAGTGGCGTGACTGCCGCTTGTTCAGTGGCGTGATTTTACTGTTATTTGGATGTCTATATTCTCGTGTGACGCTAGCAATAACACAAGCGAGATGGAATGCGGTTGCCATGACACACAAAAAAAAAATTACCAAAACTTTCGGAATAAAATGCCTCAAGCATTTTTCCCATGAAACTATTTCAAAAAAATCGATTATATTCGCGCCCTAGTAAATTTGCTACTGTAAAATTCTAATAGTGTACGTTGGGAATATTAATAACCATTGTTGTCTTACGCTCAAATCATAAAAATGGCAAGAGGCAGGAAAATCTGATTAATGAAACAATAGTATAAATATGTGGTAAATAATTAATTAATTTTCTGTGAACTATCTAAATTTTAAAATTGTATAGAGCGCATAAGAACATTTTATAATATGTACATTTGAAAGTACTAAGTCACCGAATAACCATGTGTTACGTATGTTCACAATAAGAAGTGTTCATGGCAACCCTGGAGAACCAGTTTCTCCATCACCAATACATGTGCATATCCCGCCATTGGAACGATTGTCAAGGTTGAGATGGGAAATTTCAGTTAAGCTTTCCCCATGAGAGGCCTACTTATAGAGGTTGGCTCGAAAGCTTGCCTATTTGCAAAAAAAAAATTTACGTGCAATCTATAAAGAGTTTAAATTTGAAGAATGAATCAAAACCATATAACCATTTAGGAAAAAAAATTCAATGTAAATTTCGGATACAATTGCTCATTTAAAATTTGTTTAGACTCTTAGTTTAGGAAGAAAAGGAATTAATTACAGGATTTTGAAAAAAAAGGTTACATTTAAGATATCTAGTAACTGAATAAGAAAGTACAAAACGTTATTATTGCCAGAACACCAACAATGGTGAATGGAATTTACTCGAACAAGGAAATCACTCCTGTCTAAAAAAAAATTGTCAGCTGCTCCATGGGGACAACTTCATAATCAACCTCATTTTGCAGTGCAGCCACCTGTTACACTAGCCCACAGCTCAACCACACAAGGTCGACGTGAGAGGGAATCGCTCTTCTTCTTCCTGTTCTTGGCTTAAGTCAACTTATCATCTGTTGTCTTGATTTTACAATCTTACATGCGTCGCCGCTGTGGTGCAGTGGGTAGAGTGCTCGCCTGCTGTGTCAGAGGTCTCGGGTTCAAACCACGGTCCGAGCCAAACACCAAAACAATTTTTCAATTAGTAAAAATCCAATTATTGGGTTTTTTTAAGAGCAGCGGTCACCTCTCGGCAGTGGGCGGCATACCCTCCGAGAGTATTTCTGCCATGAAAAAAGCTTCTCACAAAAAATGCATTCGCCGTTCGGAGCCGCCATAAAACTGTAGGTTCACCCAATTAGTAGGAAAAACAAAAAGGAGCACACCTCGAATTGGGAGAGAAGCTCGGCCATAAAACTCGTCAGAGTTATAATAGCGCCATTGTATTATATTATTATTATTACATGCGTCGTTCGTAGAAATAAGTTGAATGCCAAGTTGCGTGTTCTCTGGCTTTTACCCCGCTTTTGACATTTTGAAGCAAACCGTCTAACGCCAATCGCATATTCTCCCTCACATGCGACGACCTGTCTTGTTTGGGCCACGCGTCATCCATTCTTCTTCCCCGTCCTAGCACGTCGGCCATTATGAATTGGAAGTTATTGGAAAAGTACTAAGAAAAAAAACTACTGAAATAGTGGTGCTGCCACACAGACAGAATTGAGCAACCGAAATTAACCCGTTTGTGATCGATATCAGCATTGACATCGATAGCAAACCATAACAGACCTGCTTCGCTTCGAAGACCTAACGAGGGAGCGAACAGGAAAAATGGTTTGCCTGTAAGGTTGTTGCGATAATACTCAACCATTAACTACGTGGGGCACGACTCACCCCTAGATAAGAGTCTCAAATTCTACCACAGCCAACCGGGGAACAGAGGCTCCATCAGGTGATATCAAAAAAAAACATATGGCTATATGAACATGTCCAATCTAGTAATGTATGAAAATCCGAGATTAATTGAAAGTCAGGTATAATAAAAAAATTCATTTGGTAAAAAAAACCAAATGCGTAAGTCCGGTGTTGCGGTGTCTCTCTATTGGCTTAGGCCAGAGAAGCCTACCCCCCTAAGTGCCGATCTTGGTCGGTCTTAACAACCTGTCCCCCCCGGCTGATCCAACCCCGCACGCTGGACCCAGGACAGGCGGTCTTGAAAAAGACCCTTGGTCCGCTGGTTTCTCGCCCCCCGGAATGGGCTTTACAAAAAAAATTAAATTATTTTGTTTCCTATTTTAAGGCTTCGCGGCCTTAGACATTTTTTTACAGGAGAACGCGTCTAAACTCCGAATACAATCACCCTATCAGCTGGTCTATGGTCCCTAACCTCGCGAAGCTGGACAAAAAAAAACTTTAACAGGAAAATTATCAGAACTCCGTTTGAATAGACAGTTTTGTATTGGAGAACTCGTCAAAACTCCGTAAGGTTAGGCATTTGATATAGGAGAACTCGCCAAAACTCCATAAAACTAGACATTTTAATTTGGGAGAACTCGTCAAAACTCCGTATAAGCAGACCAATTGGAATATGGACTGCTAGATGGTCCACGGTTCCCGGTGGGAGCGCTTGTGATCCACCTATTATTATAACTGCTCGGGGAGGATACTGGGCGAATTGTCCCCGACCGCCAAGACGCCCAGCGGAGTCTTATTGAGGACGGATATCAGAAGCATGGAATCGTCCTATTAATCTCCCTGTTAAGTCTTCTAAGTCATACAGTGCATTGCCAACTTTTCCAGGAACTCGACACTTAAGATATTTTGGCAGGAATTTCGCGTTTATGCCCTGTTTGAAGTTACTCAAGGCAAAATTTCTTCGAAATACTTCTTGACCTTCCCTATAATTCACAAGCCTAGAACGCTTATTGTAAACCTGCTTGACTCTATCATTTGCCTGCGCTAGATTTTTACGGATTTGCTCGTGGATTCCTGATAACTTGTCAGCTTTGCTCACTATCGGTACCCGATCTTCTTTGAGGCTATCCAATTTCTCTAATAACTTATACGCGGATGCGTGTTGGACCATATTCTGACCATATAATCCAAAGTACGGAGAGCACTGAATCGACGTATGAAAATCACTTCTTAAAACTGATAGAATTTCGGGTATATGTTTGTCCCAGTCCGTATGATCCTGCTTATCTTGGAAACTATCTCTCTATTCACGCGTTCGGACGCATTAGCTTGTAGAGAATACACTCCTGTTCTAACATGCGTCACACCATACTTTTCAAAGAACGCTTTCATTTCTTTTGAGATAAATTGTTTCCCATTATCGCTGTGGATATATTCTGGGACCCCTATAGCCGGAAAAATTTCACCAAATTTCAAGTAGTTCATTATATTGATAGTTGTCGTTCTCTGCATTGGCCTCAGCCACACATACTTTGAAAAATGGCCTAAAATAATAAAAATAAACTGGTTCCTGCGTTTTGATCTGGGATAAGGTCCTAAGAAGTCGCAATATAAGCGCTGAAAAGGTCTCTCTGTAACAAAAGTATTTCCTATAGGTGGTCTTGACTGCTGATTCGTTGCTTTTACAGCCTTGCAAGTTTCACAATCCTTTACATAATCTCTAACGTCCCTAGCTTGTTGTGGCCAGGAGTATTTCCACCTAACTCGTTCCAATGTCTTTTGCCAACCTCCGTGATAACTCCTAACCGCGTCATGTGCCATTCGTATTGCTTCCTCCCTGAGTCTTTCGGGCAACCACAACCGCCATAACGAGTCTTCTTCACCCTCCACACCTTTTCGAAACTTAACCCTTTTAAAAATCAACCCGTCTCTGACACACAAATCCGGGAGAGCCTGACCGTTTACTGCAATTGTTCTGATGAGATCTAGATACTCATTGGCTCTAAATTCGGATGAGTCTAAGTCTATTTCGTAAGGCGCGGGAGATGAAGTCAACTCATCAACGTCAAAACGCGACAGAGCGTCTGGTACTACATTCAGAGCCCCCTTACGGTGCTGCATTTCGAAATCATATCTCTGTAGTAGCAGTGACCATCTAGCTAACTTACCACTAAGGTCTTTTTGCGTCATCAACCATTTAAGGCTTGAGTGGTCCGTGATTATACGAAATGGCAGCCCCTCAACGTAGGGTCTGAAACGTTTGACACTGACAATTGCGGCGAGTCATTCGAGCTCGGTGACTGTATAGTTGCGTTGAGCATTATTTAATTTTTTTGAAACGAAAGCTATTGGATGCTCTGCACCATTGTCATCGACCTGGAATAACACGCCTCCTACTCCTATTTTGGAAGCATCACATTGAATGACAAATTCTCTGGAAAAATCAGGTTGAACTAAGACTGGAGCGGAACTCAGAGCTACTTTAAGTTTTTCGAAGGCCTCTACTGCTTCTGGAGTGAGTTTGAAAGGACCAGGTCACTTACGTAAACAATCTGTCAAGGGGCCTGCTAAATCAGCGAAATTGGTAATAAATGCACTATACCAATTTGCCATACCCACGAATCTTCGAACCTGTCGAGGAGATTTGGGAATGGGGAAATTTTACATTGCCTCAATTTTTTCTGGATTCACTTTCAAACACCCACTGCCTATCACATACCCTAGGTAACGAATTTCTCTCTGGCAAAATCTACTTTTACTCACATTGATTGTAAGGCCTGCACTTTTCAAGCACCTCGCAACATCTGCTAAAAGCTTGATGTGATCGTCAAAATCCGCACTACATACCAAGAGGTTGTCCAAATAAACAAACACATGTTCTCGCATACACGAGGGAATTGCTTTGTCCATGAGTCGACTCATTGTTTGCGGCGCGTTACACAGCCCAAAGGGCATAACTTTGTAATGGTACAAGGGTTTACCTGGCATTTCCATCATCAGCTCATGGTCCGTCTTCAGGGTGCCGAATTCCCGTTTTAAGGAGTAACTCAAAAATGGATAAGTTGCATTAGAATTTTGTTTGGTAAATAACCAATACCATTCTTCGGCACGGCCTGAAAAGAAAAGGTGAAAACTGGCCATAAGCTGATCTTCCGTACACTGCGTGCGCTCACGCAAGGTGTCCAATATAAACAAAAAATCTGAAACACTACCAGTACCGTCATAAGATATCTTCCCGTCTTGTGGTTTCACAACCGTATTACTTGGCATGGGAATAATTGAATTGCTAACGAAAGTCTGCGCTTGGTTCGGCCGCTGTCTAGCATAATCCCTAGTATCACATCTAGCATCACTCCTAACAAGATCCGCCGCCGTTCGAGAGGCTGCGACTGCAGCGTTCAGGGTATTCACGTTTTCCCTAATAGCTCTCATTTCATGGCGCAGCTCTTCTTGTGACGTTTGGAATAATTGGTGTAGAACGTGTACCCACGAATTCAAAGCAGACACTTTGGGATGGTTGAAAGCCTTATCATTGTAAACGTTTGGTTGTAATCGAACTTGTGGTAAAGCGCTAGCCTCGTCTACAGTATTTGTCGCGCATTGCTCAGGCGGATCCGGCATATTCCTAATAAGACTGTCTAGATCGAGGATATTTGCACTAGCCGGTCTATCATATTTTCCCGAAGGGTCATTATTTGGGACATCCCTGAATGGATCTACTGTTGTCCGGCTGACTATTGGGGAATGCATTACTAAAGGTCGGCTCGCTGGGGGTTTCGGAGTTGCACCTCTACTTCCTCCTCCTCTATAATATCCCCCGCTACCACTGTTTTTAGAACCACTACCTCTAGTCGAACTCCTAGTTTGCATCCCTTCAGCCGACTGCTAAGTGTTTTGAGACATTTTAAAAAAAAATCGAACGTTTGAGCGCTTCAAAAAAAAACAAGGCACGCTTGAACGGTTGTATGAAATCTAAAGCATTAACTGCTTGAATAAGTCACGTTTGGTGTCAAAGCTCAAATGCAAATATTTGTACAATTACCGAAATTGAAATCTCTATCTCGATTTAAAATTATGTCGCATCCAAAAGAAAATAACAAAACTTTGGTTTTTTGTGTTTGATGAAACTTTCAGCAACCATTTGTAACGAATATTTGCTTTTTAAATCTCCATGCCGGTAAAAATTATGTCATATCCAAGAAATTATAATACGTTGTCGCGTTTGGTGAAAAAATCAAGCAAATGTTTGTAACAATTATCTTCGGTTATAAAAATTATCTTAAGTTTTGCTAACAATGTCGATTCAAAATGACTTCACTTCGCTTATCAAAAAAAAATATTTGTATAAATAAACGTGTTCATATACGTGAATATGTAAATGTAAAAAGATATATAATGCAAAATATATATATATATTCGTTGTTCAATGGGAATGCTGACCTCCCATCATAAAATGCACAGGTTACAGAATAAAAAAATTATAAACCCCCTTGAAAAACAAAAAAAAATTAAGACAGTGTGTGCCAACTGGTCTCCAGCACACCAACCGCAATGCAGGGTTGCTCGGAAGCTAAATCCCTGAGACAGGCTGGCTAACTAAAAGATAGTTAGCAACAAAAAAAATTTTTAATTTTGCGAAATACCAACCTATCTCCGCCGCAATGAAAGGAACGGTTTAAATCCGCTTTCCTCAGACTTGCGGAGATAGACAATACATCCTTCGGTCTCAGCTCAGCCCATCGCCATGAAGTGGTGCTAAATGTTCCAAGGCACCCAACTCAGGCATGAGATGACCTGAGGCCTGCATCGCATAACAAAAGAAAAAGACAGAACAAAAGAAATTTGCAACTATACCCTCCTAATCTCCGCCGCAATGAAAGGAGCAGCTAGAGTCCACATTCCCCAGACTTGCGGAGATGAAAAGTACCAACTCAGGTCTCAGACCAACCCATCGCAATGAAAGTGGTGCTAAGTGCAACCAACTCAGACGCGGAATGGCTGGGGCCTAAATTGCAAAAAAAATCACGAACACAAAAAAAATTAAAAGGACGAATTTTCCTTATGACCAACATCCTTGGCTCCGCCGCAATGAAAGGCACGGTTTGAAGCCGCTACCCCAGACTTGCGAAGAAGGATTTGCTAGCTTAGGATCCAGCTCAACTCATCGCAATGAAGGCGGTGTTCGAAACACCACCCCAGACGCGAGATGAGCTGACCCCAAAAAAAAAAAAATCCGATACACAAAACTGCACAAAAGACATTCGGCAAAAAGAGTTGGTAAATATAAAAAAGCGGACATGCCCTTGGACGACAGTGAAAACAAATTTAAATTACAAAAAAAAATACGTGCGTTCAACACTGCCTCTTCGGGTGAAATGCAAAAGAAAAAAAAACAGACTAGGTGACGTAAAGTCTCGTGGAGCCTTGAGCCACTGACACCAATGACTCTCCAATCATCCCGATCAATCTCATCATCCCGCCGCAACGCAGTGGCGGCTACTGAGGCTGCCAATCTGGGACTTGCGGAATAATGAAACTTCACTGAACGACCAGAAAACCACCGAAGCCAGCACCCAAAGACACCACGTTGGGCGCCATCTGTTATGGTTAGCATTCGAATATCGAGTGGAGCAGCAATGCATGGCGGTCGGCATGATCTAGGGTTGCACTGTGGCTAGTCATTGTCGGCTGGGCGGGGTTCTTGCCTACATTGCTGTCCTGCGCCATAAACAGAAAAAATTCATATCATGCCTTTTCAAACCAATAACGAGAAAATCACACGAAAACAACATCCGGTTTGGCCGGATGCCACGGACGGACCGTTGAAAAATTCAAATATTCAAAAGATAACCCGAAAAAAATTAAATTCAAGAGGCCAGACGTCAGTTAAGTTTAAATAAACGCAAACCGAGGGAAAATGTCGTTAAAGTTTGAATATGAATTTTAAATGTACGTTAAAGTCAGACGGACGTTAGCAAAGCATTTGAACCAAAATTTAAATCGGACGGAAATACTGACATCAACGGAAAAATTTGAAAATAGATAATCGGACGTTATATTTAAATAATCGCGGACGGAAGTGAAAAGATTTAGAAATTTAAATTTGAATATACGTTGGAATCGATGTGTATTTAATTTGAATAAACACTGAAAAAAAACTGTCAAAGTGAATTTGAATTTGAACATACATATATATCGCGAGAAAAAAAAATCGTTAACTTTGAATTTAAATTTGAATCAACCGGTTATTGACAGGCATCTGAAAATACATAAAAGAAGCTGAAATTTAAAATATATGAACAACCAAAAAAAGTTAAAGGCCGAACTCACAAGGGGGTGGCGTTGCTGATGTTGTTGCAGCGCCGGTGCGTTTTTGCCCCACCCTAATCCATGGTCACTGTCGCACCCGGGTATCAGTGACCCCTTACCTGTAGTGCGCCGCTGGTGTTGTTGCAGCGCTGGTGCTTTTCTAGCCCACCCTCATCCTTGGCCATCGGTGCACCTATATTTCGATGACCCCTTTATTATAATGCGCTGCTGGTGTTGTTGCAGCGTCGGTGCTTATCGACCCACCCTCATCCATGGTCATCAGTGCACCTATGTTTTGATGACCCCGTATCTGAAAATCCCTATGCCTTTCAAATTAGGGTGGTCAACATTCCCATTTTAATTACAAAATTTTATTTGGAATTCATTTTCCTTTTTCTTAAAATCTAAGTCCTCAATTTTCTTTCATTATATATTTAGTATACCCTACGTTCAAATATTAGTGCTACAAATTATATAGATTAGGGCGCCCCTTTTGATAAAACGATATTACATTCGAGCATTAGGGTGATTTTCAGCCAACCCCAAATATTAAGTGCTATACACCTTTGTCTTTGTTGTATGGTAATATGTACGTATTTATGCGTATGTGCTTGTGCCAAAAATTTTTTTTTTTTTAACATAAAATTTGTTTTGTGGCAACTCAGTATACTTAACGCCTCTGTGTATATATATATGTGCAGGCAAGGCAAATCCACATAAATATGCACATATGTATGTACATCAACTTTACTAAAATAAAGTGAAATTAAATACCAAATAAAGATATAATTCTTACGGACTATGCGCCGGTGATTGTTGCTGCTGTTGTTGTCGTTGTTGGTGCTATGGGGATTGTTGTTGTAACTGATTGATGTTGTGCTGATGGTTTTTTTTTGTTGTTGTCGTTGTTGGTGGTCTTTGGTGTTGGTCTTGTTGTTGCTGTATTTGCAATTGTAAACGCGGCAACACCGGCAACCGATAACGCTGTTGCTGCTGCTGCTGATAATAATAATAATCGTAATGTTGGCGAAAATGTTGCAAATAACAAATTTGGCTGAGGTACTGTTGTTCAATTAAATGTTGTTGTTGTTGCTGTTGCTGTTGTTGCAAATGATGAAGCTGTTGCTGTTAATTATGTTGTCAGCGTTGCCAATACTACCGTCGCAAAGCTTCAAATTGCAATTCAGCGCGAGTTATGACTTGAAAAATCCTTATAATTTGAATGTTTGTTTGTTGCTTTTGTTGCAATCAAATTGACTTGCGTAGCGTAAAAAAACCAGTTAAACGTTTCTGTTGGCAGTTTTAATTGGTTGTTTTGCTCAAGTAAAAGTACACTAGATGTTGTTGTTCTTCTTGTTGTTGACTATTTGTTGTACTAGCAATTCTTTCTGAAGGTCTTACTTTGCTTTGCTGTTGATTTGGCTTTATGCTTGTTGTTGTTAGTGCTGGGACACTCGGGCATACAAAAAAAAATACCAGCGCACCTAAACCTTCTTTTTGCATGCGCATTCACTTTCGAGCATTTGTTGACTAATTTATTTTTATAACATCAAAGTTTAGTTTTTATTTTTTTTCTTAAAACCACGCAATTCCTTCTAGGTATGTAGATACTTATGTATAAATGTTACTTTTCTTATTTATTTAGTCATTTTTTATCTTATATGCTTCTCCTTGCACATTACGAACACTTTATTACTAAAGTTAAGTTTCCGGTTTTTCCTTTAACACACTCTACAACATGACTTTCCGACCGAACATTCTCAACCGCCTTTTCCCAACTTTTTCCACCGCTGTACTAAAACTTCTCTATCCAAGCGTGCCTAGCTAAACGCTCACCTTCCCCTTTTTCTGTATTCGTTTGGAAGAGTCCCGTGTTTTTTGTTTATGTATGGCATGACAGTGGGGCAGTGTAGTGATAATGGTAAGAACAGAATCAAAACGTAACGACAAGACACTACGTCAGCGACAGTCTGTCACGATTAACATCTATGCGCTATTATGGAAGCAATTACAACAAAGTCTACGCGCCGCAATGTCGTCCAACGACCAAATTATGTTGTCATCAACTTAGACTGGTTTTTAATTTTGGTGACGACGATGGGTTGCCACTGCATTATGAAATATGAAAATCATGACATTCAATAAATCTGACGAACTTTACAAAAAAAAAACAGAAATATTTATACGCAATCAAACGTAATAAAGTCTAATAAACCTTTAATTGTGACAAAAAAAAATTGTAATGTGGGCATATGTAGTGACAGATGTTGACACTTTTACCATGCTTAAGTCGCTGAACTCGCACTGACGTTATTACGTCCAGCGTCTGTCGCTGTCGCACCGTCGCGCCGCCTCGACCTGTCTTCAGCATAAAGTGGCGTGACTGCCGCTTGTTCAGTGGCGTGATTTTACTGTTATTTGGATGTCTATATTCTGGTGTGACGCTAGCAATAACACAAGCGAGATGGAATGCGGTTGCCATGACACAAAAAAAAATATAACCAAAACTTTCGGAATAAAATGCCTCAAGCATTTTTCCCATGAAACTATTTCAAAAAAATCGATTATATTCGCGCCCTAGTAAATTTGCTACTGTAAAATTCTAATAGTGTACGTTGGGAATATTAATAACCATTGTTGTCTTACGCTCAAATCATAAAAATGGTAAGAGACAGGAAAATCTGATTAATGAAACAATAGTATAAATATGTGGTAAATAATTAATTAATTTTCTGTGAACTATCTAAATTTTAAAATTGTATAGACCGCATAAGAACATTTTATAATATGTACATTTCAAAGTACTAAGTCGCCGAATAACCATGTGTTACGTATGTTCACAATAAGAAGTGTTCATGGCAACCCTGGAGAACCAGTTTCTCCATCACCAATACATGTGCATATCCCGCCATTGGAACGATTGTCAAGGTTGATATGGGAAATTTCAGTTAAGCTTTCCCCATGAGAGGCCTACTTATAGAGGTTGGCTCGAAAGCTTGCCTATTTGCAAAAAAAAAAATTTACGTGCAATCTATAGAGTTTAAATTTGAAGAATGAATCAAAACCATATAACCATTTAGGAAAAAAAATTCAATGTAAATTTCGGATACAATTGCTCATTTAAAATTTGTTTAGACTCTTAGTTTAGGAAGAAAAGGAATTAATTACAGGATTTTGAAAAAAAAGGTTACATTTAAGATATCTAGTAACTGAATAAGAAAGTACAAAACGTTATTATTGCCAGAACACCAACAATGGTGAATGAAATTTACTCGAACAAGGAAATTACTCCTGTCTAAAAAAAAATTGTCAGCTGCCCCATGGGGACAACCTCATAATCAACCTCATTTGGCAGTGCAGCCACCTGTTACACTAGCCCACAGCTCAACCACACAAGGTCGACGTGAGAGGGAATCGCTCTTCTTCTTCCTGTTCTTGGCTTAAGTCAACTTATCATCTGTTGTCTTGATTTTACAATCTTACATGCGTCGTTCGTAGAAATAAGTTGAATGCCAAGTTGCGTGTTCTCTGGCTTTTACCCCGCTTTTGACATTTTGAAGCAAACCGTCTACCGCCAATCGCATATTCTCCCTCACATGCGACGACCGATGAAATTTTACCCACGTATTGACCTCAGGCCCCTATGAAGAAATTTTATGAAATTTTGGAAAACGGGCGGTGCCACGCCCACTTATTAAGGGGCAAACATTGAAAGTTTTATGAGTCATAACTCAGAAACCGTTGAAGACGAAAAATTGCCAAAATCGGTTGACGGCCACGCCCACTTTTATATATGGGTCTTATAAAGTGACCTAATAAAAACATTTTAAGCGATATCTCTGTCAAATATAAAGATATATCTTTAAAATTTTATGGCAGGAGTCTAACTACGAACATAAGACAAAAACCGTAAAATTTTTGGAAAATGGGCGTGGCACCGCCTCTTTTTAGAAGCAGGAATATACGAGATTTCTTAGCCTATAACTCGACAAATAATTGATATATAATGACGAAACTTGGTGTGTACACTTTCCTTACTTGTGGTAATACATGTTTTAAATTTTAGCGAAATTGGTTGACGACCACGCCTACTTTTATATATGGGAACTATAAAGTGGCCTAATAACAACACTTTAAACGATATCTTTGTCAAATATAAAGATAATTCATTCAAATTTTGTGGCATGAGCTCTACAATAGACCGGAAACAAAAAATAGAAAAATTTGGAAAATGGGCGTGGCACCGCCTCTTTTTAGACAAAGGAATCTACGAGATTTCGGAGCCCATAACTCGACAAATAATTGGGATATTATGACGAAACTTGGTTTACACACTTTTATAACTTGTGGTAATAGACACGCAAAAATTTATTTATTTTTTTTTTTCGGATATATTTTTTATTGTATCATTCTTTGAGAATATAACAATTTTTATAAAATCTTAACCTAGAATACAACTCGTTATTCGTTGCCACTGATTCAGATAACATTTGGATGAAAAGCAATTTTATTTAATATAAAGTAAATACTTGTGAAGGCATATCTGTAGTAGTATACTTATGTGAGTATTTTTTGGCTTTACTTATAGTATTTATGTACGTAATTTCATTTTATATTCGGCTTGATGTTCTTCATTTTCATTATATAGTATGTATTTATGCCGTCGGAATCGAGTGGAATTCCAATCAGCTGGTTGTATAGTATTAAAAGTTCGACCGACTTGAGGACAGGATCCTCGAGGAAACAATTGTGTGTTGCAAAAGTAAATGCTGTTGCAGTTTACGGATTGGAAGGAATTCCAATAAGCTGCATGTATGAAATTGGGAGTTTTTACGGCCTAATGGGATAGGATCGTATAGAACACTCATGTATTAGTAAAGGCTGTTGCAGCTTTTGGAATGGAAGGTATTGCAGTAAGTTGCATTTTTTTAAATTTGGAGGTTGTACGACCTAATAGGATAGGCTCCTCGAAGTTTTAATTTTAGTGGCTCTAGCCTTGGTCACAATTAAGCAGAATATCCTTTCCTTTTAACCGCTTAGGATACCTCTGTTCTAATGGATTTTTAGCCAATATATTTGGATGGTTGACTAGCCTACTTGTGTAATTAGATTGTATTTTTGTTATTTCTTCACTCACAGTGTTTATCTTTGGGTCGCTATGGATAGCGGATTTTTTCATATACCAAGGCGCTCTACATATTGACCTTAACGTTTTTGATTGCAGTCGTTGGTTTCTTTCTAAGGTGGATTTGGATGCAGAACCCCAAAGTTGCATCCCATATATCCAAGATGTTTAATCACCATGTTAAATAATAGTAATTTTTTCTCCAAGCTCAATTTGGATTTTGGACCAATTATCCATTGTAATTTGTTTATTTTCAACTTGAAGAAGATTGAACTATTTTGTTATCAATGTGATTTTTCCATGTCAATCTTCTATCCAGTGTGATACCAAGGTATGTTACGAAGTCTTTCTGGGGTATCGTTTCACCATTTATTGTAACTGAAGGGCATGTGTCTCTTTTTAGCGTAAAAGTTACTTGGATGCATTTGGACTCATTGACTTTAATTTTTCCTTTCTTTTTTTCTTTCTTTCTTTTATTTATTTATTTCCTTTTATTTGTATTTTATTTATATATATATAATATAATAATACAATGGCGCTATTATAACTCTGACGAGTTTTATGGACGAGCTTCTCTCCCAATTCGAGGGTTGCTCCTTTTTGTTTTTCCTACTAATTGGGTGGACCTACAGTTTTATGCCGGCTCCGAACGGCGAATGCATTTTTTGTGAGAAGCTTTTTCATGGCAGAAATACTCTCCGAGGGTATGCCGCCCACTGCCGAGAGGTGACCGCTGCTCTTAAAAAACCCAATAATTGGATTTTTACTAATTAGAAAAATTTGTTTGGCTCGGACCGTGGTTTGAACCCGAGACCTCTGGCATAGCAGGCGAGCACTCTACCCACTGCACCACAGCGACCACATTTATATATATATATATATGTATATAATCAATTTTGACTTGTGCAGTGCACTAACTGCCGGCAATGCAATGCACTAACTGCCGGTAATACAGTTCACCGGAAATGCAGGATTTCAGCTGATCCAACTGCCGAAAGAGGTTGGCAGCGCCACCTGCTGGGACAGCACAGCTGATGCAACTCTGCGCAAAACAAAATGTTGCTTAGTATGTATGTATTTATATGTTTATCCTTATGTATGTATATATGTATATAAATAAGTATTTATTAAAACTATTAAGTTCTTAAATACTTTTGTAGAACTTTCACATTCCCGTCGGATCTCGGCACAAATTTTAAAAGCCGATTAATAATGAGAAAATACGAAAATTAGTAACAAAATCACGGAGCGATACAATTTGGCTTATGAAGCTGCCAGTGTTGCCAAAAATTTATTGAAATCGGTTTATGACCACGCCTACTTTTTAACAAAGATATTTCTGGAACACCCTTTGGGAATTTGTAACGTGACATCTTTGTAACTAGAAGTCATAAAGGAATGAAATTTTGTACAAAGAATAATATTCATATGCTTAGTTGGATGACTGATAATAATTTTGAAAATGGGCGTGGCTACACTCGCAGCACTCGCTTTATATAAAATATACACCGTGATTCTATCAGACGAAAACAAACAATGAAAGCATACAACTGAGTATCTAATGTTCGATTCCACTCGAACTGAGGCTTCCTTACTTGTTCTCTTATATATTTTTACAGTTCACATTATGTGTTAATTATATACAAAATCTATATAAAATGGGATCAAGGCAATTTTTTTTCCGTTTTGAAAAGGTGTACTTATCATACAACATACGCTAGAGCGCGTAAAAATCGTGTTTTGTTAGGGATAGAGTAATTGAACTGTTGAAACACGACAACAAAGTATTGAAACCGTTTTAGGGCATATTCCTCTTAGTGGCTAACTTTCACTGTGAGCCCGTTTCCTGAACTTTTCCGGTTTTAACTATTATTTTTATAACTAAAAAATAATTTTCATCAAATATTTTTTGAAATACTAAATTGTGGTTTATTCTAAAATATACCTAAGTACATAATTTTGTTTTTCAATCGGTTTGTGTATATTTTTTTATTTTCATAAACCTTCGGACAACATAGTGTGCCTCATTTTCACTGCGACTCACTGTATGTGTCAAAAATATAGATACACATTTATTTATTCAAAACAAAAATGAAATATCCATGATGCAAATCGTTGCTACCCAATAAAAATTTTTGTGGGAAATGCATTTGAATTTCATTTGAGATCAAATCCATTTTTCAATTTCCAACAATAATTTTTAACTTGAAATCAATTGCAGAAACAACCCATTCTCCGGTAAAAGGGCGCTTTTTTGATATGAAAATGTTTCTGTTTCTCCACTTGAAAAAAATATTGGAATTCGACTTGAATTCTATCGATATTCTCCAATCAAAATCATACGTCAGAATAAAGCTTTTGAGAACAAACGCTCATCCGATTGAAATAAAGGAACAAAAATTTAACAATTATGATTGTCTGTTTAACTATTTGCTCACTTTTTTGTTATGCATCTAAAAATAGTAACAACATTTTATACACAAAAATTAGTTCAATTATACATTCCTTTTTAAATTTTATTCTTCACTCACTTTTTAGTTTACTTATTGCAAATATGATTGAATTTACTTAATACTAATTATGCTCTCAGTTCAGTTTGGAAAAGTGTTGTACCTCAAGTGTAAAAACATGTTGGATATAAACTTGAGAATTGAGACTTTTCTCCAACATTGGATTCGTGCTAATTGGGAAATATCTAAATGTAGAAGAATGTAGAGTTTCAAAAGCAACGAAAGCGTTCAAAGGCATCCAGGCATTATTCAAAAAGTATGAATTTGCACAGCGTTTTATCAGCAAACACAATCTCTAACGGTAGAGAGTGTAATTCTCAAACTTATCTCTAAACCAAAGCGAAGGCAGAAAACTGCACAGATATATATTGGAGACTGATTAGAAAAAGAAGTATTTGCGAATTCTCATTAGAATCTCATTAGAAAACTACATTGCATTTCAATTCGGAAATTATAATTTTCTCCATTTGAGAATTATTTCCCATTTTGTTTGAAATCGCTATGATTCTCGACAGCTTCTCGAGTCGTCCTCTAACGTTAGAGATTTGAGAAAAGGGCTAGTTCTTGTCATTCTCAAACCTATATCTAACCTAAATGTTTGCTGGGTTTCGCCATGCAAAATGGCCGTTTGAATTCAAATTTTTTTCTTCCCTTTTGAACATTTTCGTATAAGCAGGGTTGCAATTTCTCGTGCTGCTCTATTACTACATTTTTCCTAGAAATATAGAAAAGGGAATATACGGATACCAATGCCTTTACTACTTCGTTCGCGTATACGCAAATTTTAGTTCATATAAGATTAACACGATCGATATTTACATATAGAACAGCAACAATTATTTTCAAATTACACGATTTTCGAAACATGATTTTAGCTTTTTAAACGTCATTTGACGTTTTGGTAAATTCAACCAAATTTTAGTGTTGATGTAACATGGGGCAATTTAAAATATACACCATGATTCAAATACAAAATTTTATTCCTAAAGGCCTCTCCGCAGCTCTCAAGAAAACGCTGAAGAAAAAATTTGCATTATTTCTTGTGCATTGAAATGGTAATAGGAAAGTCATTATATTTTCAAAAGAAATGTCACATTTGAGTTTATTTACCTCTTCTGTCAAATTTTCTTGAAGAAATAATAGTAAATTCATTATTTCTTGGCAGTTCAGTTGTGCACTTTTCCTAAAAAATCTTTAAAAAATAATAGTAGAATTTCTTTAGAACTGCGTACTGCAAAAGAAAATATGACAAAAGAAATTTTTCTTGAGCATTTCTTGTACGTCAAATGACATAGTTTTTGGTTTTCTTGGGACCTGCGTATAGGCCTTAAATGTCATTTGGAATTTGGTTTTTTTTAACATGATAATGCCATTATAAGCTAAAAAATGTTAAAAAAAGAACGTCAAAATTATTTTGAAACATACACAATTTTCTTTGAACATTTGGAGTTCTGCTGTTCGTGCAAAACGCTATTATTATTTTTTTTTAATAAAAAGAAAATCTGATGCCATGGGATATTTTCAGTTTGCAGGTGAGTTAAAGGTGAAATGAATTTTTTTTCTAAAAGTTTTTAATGTAAAACATTTTCTTCTTCCTCCTCATAGTTTGCAATTTTACCAGGAGGAGGTCTTCCCATATCTCGCAATAGCGAAGCAACTTTTGATGTGTAAACATCTTTGCTGTAGCTACGAGTAATTTCGAAAAACAGGTAAAGTTTACGCGTAAACATGTAAATGCGTAAATGCGTAAACCGTAAATGACCTTGGCATTGTCAGTGGTAGGTAGGTAGCTAGGCATGTACTTACAAATGCGTGCATGTATAGTCGTACAAATGCAAATATCAGCAACAATGCGACAAATAGGCAAAATAAAAAGAACCAACCTGTTTGAACATGTATGCAAATGTATGGATATGCATACCTACATCTACCTATCTAATTTTCTGAGCAATATTGGTATCAAATTAAAGGTTTTGAGCAGGACTTCGATATAAAGCTCTTTTCATTGTGGCCCCTAGACCGGGTCTCCAGATATGGGTCAAAACGAAGACCCGGATGATCCTTGAATGTTTCTGAGCAAAATTGGTATGACATGAAAGGTTTTGAAGAAGGCTTCTACAGAGAGCTCTACTCTTTATGATGCCTAGGTCGGGTCCCGAGATATACATAGGTCAAAACGAGGACCCGGATGATCCTTGAATGTTTCTGAGCAATATTGGTATCAAATGAAAAATTTTGAGAAGGCCTTCTACAGGGAGCTATATTCTTTATGGTTCCTAGGTCGGGTCCGGAGATATGGGTCAAAACGAGGACCCGGATGATCTTGCATGTTTCTGAGCAATATTGGTATCAAATGAAAGGTTTTGAGCAAGGCTTCTACAGGGAGCTCTACTCTTTATGAGTCCTATGTCGGGTCTGGAGATACGGGTCAAAACGGATAATCTTGCATGGTTCTAAGCAATATTGGTATTAAATGAAAGATTTGAGCAGGCCTCCTACACGGAGCTCTACTCCTTATGATTCCTAGGTCGGGTCCCGGGATATGGGTCAAAACGAGGACCTGTACCCGGATTCTAGATTTCGCCATCGCCAAAACGATAAAAATCGCCAAAATTGCAATCGCCAAAAATTATCCGGACTTTAGGCGATTTTTCTAAAATGCGATTCTGGATTGCATATCGCCAAAAATCTCCAACAAACATTGTAATACCTTTATCCGCCGCAGGCGTCGCTGTTGTCAAAGCAGAATTACCAGGTAGGCTCGGTGGCGAATTCAGAAATTTCCAATGTATTTTTTTATTGTTATTGGTAGAGTGTAATATAAAAATAATATTTCGACGTGTTTAAATCTGAATTCGACTGGGACTCGCCCATTCCTATTGGCCATGATGTGAATTCGCTTTAATTTTGACATTACATTCTACCTTTGTAAATAAAAAAAAGTAGTTTCTGAATTCGCCACCGAGCCTACCTTTGTAGATCTGCTTGTAGTGGAAGAAATTTTCAAAGTTTGTATACATATTTGGCGGGATATTTTACATTGATTAGAAAATATTATATTAAATAAGTATTGAGATAAAAAATATGTGGTCAAAATGAGTATGTTCCGAAGTTATTTATGTCGCATGTCTATATATTCTCAGCGAGAGTAAAGAAATCGCTTGAAAAGAAGAAGAAAACTTTTGCGGGAGTCCACAGCTCCATTCTCTATTGCAGAAGAACTTTTCGTTGAAATTTTGCGACTTCCAAAGCAAATATGCAGAAATATTTTTGCGGAAGTACCGTGTATTTTTGCTCATTTATTATCCTTTTTGAGTTAAAATTCTCCATTTTTCCTATAATTGTGAATATTATTGATGCGATAAAGTATTTTAAAAAGGAAATTAATACACTTTTTACCTTTTCAACTTAAAAAATCTTTTTGGCAACAAATTTTTCGGGTCGCTAATTTTGGAGAAGTTTGGGCTAATAATGGCGATTTTTGGCGATAGCTAATTTATCGGAATCGCAATTTTAGCTAACTGAACTGTTAAAAAGTGTTCATTCCTTTTATCCGGGTTCATTTTGTTCATCGCTAAAATCCGCTAAAAATGTGCTAAAATAGGCAATTTTTAGCGATTTTTTATCACGCATTTTTATGATAGAATCGCAAAAATCGCTAAAAGTTGCTAAAATCAATTTGGCGAATTTGGCGATGGAGTTTTGGCGATAGCGAAAACTAGAATCCCGCCACTGGATGATCCTTGCATATTTTTAAGCAATATTGGTATCAAATGAAAGGTTTTGAGCAGGATTTCTACACGGAACCCCGAGATATTGGTCGAACGTGGACCCAAATGGTCTTGCATGTTTCTGAGCTAAACAAAACAAAACAAATCAAAAATTAAAAGCAAAAATCAGAAATTAAAAATCAAAAATCAAAAACCAAACACCAGAACAAACAAAAACAGCAAAATGTAGCAGTGACAATGACAAAAAAAAATTATAAAAATGACAATCGCGTTGTAATCCATAGAAAACCAGGGAAAAAAGAATAATGCAAAGGGAATAAAAATCCGATTTCTAAACTGTTTACACATCAATGTTCATGAGTATTCGTTACACACGCTTTCTTTTTTTTTTATTGAATGTTCATATACTGTATTTTTGTAAATTGTTAAATCAATCCAGTCAATTTAAAAATAAATTTAAGGTAAAAATTGCTAATTTAACACGACCATTTTATGTTAAAATAACTACCTTAAATTGCAAAATTATCTAGCTAAAAATGTAAAATCAACAGGAGAGTCAATACTATTTTAATGTTAGTTTTACACATTTATCTGTTATTTTGTGTGCACATGGGCCGATATGCGGAAAAAAATTAATGTATATCGCACCCTAAATCATAAAGTGGCAGAACTCAAAATTCAGACATTTTCAGGAGCCATAAAACTTTTTTTCCTTGCAACCAATGACATGGCAAAAGGCCACGTATAATGGCTATTTTTCAGTCAAAAGAGACCTCGTATGAAAAGTTTTTTTGTTGGAAATCGCTAGAGATATGTTCTGTGTACCGGTTAGCTGGGTATCCACATCACAAGAAATTGCTCAAGAAAAAATTGGCATTTATTTCTTAAGTAATTTTGACGTTTGATTTTTTCTTCAAGAAATATATACAATCGTATATATTTCTTGGCAATACCAGCGTTGCCAACCTCATTTCTCGTCAAAAATTGTAATAGATTTTCTTGTGAAGTGGATACTGCCTAAAGAAAATTTGACACAAGAAAATTTCTTGACCATTTCTTAAGTGTTTTTTTTATATGGAGTTTTAGCATTTCTTGTGATGTGGATACCCTGCTTTATGATGAAAAGTCGATTTAAAAAAATTTTGAGTTGTGAATCGCTAATGCAATATACGATGAGAATATATCTAAGAAACCATCGAGAACAAATTTAATAGCCGTGTTTTTATTTTAGCGCAGATGTTTTCGATTATAATCGATAAAGTTTAGAAAAGAGACCGATTCCTGAGTAATTTCGTGAGTTATTTAGCCGAAATGCGCATTTCAAGGGTAATTTCAGCTAGCATTTTTGTATGGAGAAACAACGTTTTTTAAGGGTAATTAACGCCGAAACAACGATTTTTGCCTAAATTACCCTTAAATCATGTCAATGTGCAGAGGCTATTAAGTATACTCATATCTATATACAGAAAAGTTGCTATCAGTGATGCGAAGTTCTGGAAAAGAGGCTACATGTAGGGAAATTCGTTCGCAGATTTGCAGTGTAGGGCAAAAAGGACAGATTTTCAAAATTTAGCTAAATATAGGGAATTTTTGAAGTTAAAATTTCTTTTCCTTTGCAACGAATTAATTTTTTCTAAGAACCATAAATTGGTTAATAGCTACAGACAAACTGTTTCTGCATGCTTGAATGCAATATTTCAAAATTGTGCTTTATTCTGATCTGGAAATATATTCTTCGACCTGCTTACAGGGCCTTGCTTTAAGCTGGGTATCCACGTCATAAGAAATTGCTCAAGAAAAAATTGAAAAAATTTTGACGTTTCATTTTTTCTTGAAGAAATATATACAATCGTATATATTTCTTGGCAAAACCAGCGTTGCCAACCCCATTTTTCGTCAAAATTTGTAATAGATTTTCTTGTGAAGTGGATACTAGACATATACGCCGCCGATTGACGCCGCCGCCGCGCCGATTACCTTCATAATCGGCCGCCGTCGCCTTAATCCGTGAAATCGGCGTATCGGCGCGGCGGCGTGCGCTGGCGCGCCATACCCGTATGGAGCGAGATGTGTACATATTTTCCTAGTTTTGCTAACTGCTAAAGTTCTTCAAAATTAAAAAAAAAAAAAGGAGTCAATCGACGTGTTTTGACCTCAGGAACACGAACCTGAATGCGGAAATGTTTTATTTTTTGCCCGTTAAAAGTTATTAACAAAAACATGTTACATAATTTTTTCTCAGATACGGAACTTTTCTGGGATCTCTTCCATTTAGTCCTACTTCTCGAGGACTGTTGCTAATTGTTCTACTCAAAATTGAATAATTTAAACCCTCCTTGATATCATTAGATGGCGATTTATGCATGCAAATGATCCTAAACATGCCTCCAGAATCGAAAACTCATGGTTTGAGCGTAAGAAAGTTGCTGTTTTGGAGTAACCGTCACAGTTGTCGAACCTCAGCCCTATAGCGAATATTAAAAATGGAAAAATAAGCAAGAGTTATGGAAAAAAAATTCAAGAATCTTGGTACTTAATACCAGTTGCAAATTGCGCTGATTTGGTCAACCCTATGCCACGAAGAAGTAAGGAAGTTATAAAAAATAAATCTAGCTGCAGCAGTAATATTGTAGTTTATTTGAAAAAACAATCGAATTTAAAGTTTGTCCCTATTATTATTTCCAACTTAAATTATACATTTCATTATTTTTATTCATAAAAATTAAATTATTATACGAAAACCACCCCAGAGTCATTGAAGCATATCCTCTCCGTGTAAGCATCAATATATGGTAATTATTATTTGGTCTTGAAATAAATGGAGAATTGCAAAATTTTGTCCCTATTATCTTTTCCAACACTGTATATACATATATTTATTTTAAAGTGCCTTATATATATATAAATATGTATGTAAATGCATATATGTATGCATGTTTATTATCATACAAAATAAGCAAATGAATTTAAATTTACCCTTACATATGGATTTGTGTATATTCTTTAATATTTATTTTCTTTATTTTAAATTTTAGTTTATGTAACAATTGTTTTTTGCTGTAAATAAAAAAGTTTCAACAATTTAAGGTGGAAATTAGATTATTTATTCCATTCAGCCAACGCTATTAAGGTAACTAAATAAAATTAATTTGAATGAGGATTGTGATTTGTAGATTTGGGGCAGGCGCGCCGGCGCGATAAAGCACGCCAGCGTCGCCACCGCCGCCGAAATTATTTTGGAATGACGCCGCCGCCGGAATCACTGTCGGCGTATATGTCTAGTGGATACTGCCTAAAGAAAATTTGACACAAGGAAATTTCTTGACTATTTCTTAAGCTTTTTTTTTTTTAATGAATTTTAACATTTCTTGAGATGTGGATACCCTGCTTTACAAGTAATTGTAATTGAAAAAAAAAATGCAATTGAGGATGCTCAGGTATGAATTCAATATGCATAATTAGATCTTTTCTACATGCGATAAATCAAAATTGATTTTCTTTTAAATTTAACGAATGCGATTTCAAAAATATGAAATATAGAGATGTATATGATCATTTTCAATGGGAAATGTCTGCCCTATATTTTTGTATATGAAAATATATACTTAAATACATGTATACATTGTTTATTTAATCATGTTCATTTATAATTAAAAAAAGTTGCAATTATTATTTTTATCAAATACGTAATAATGACAAAACCAAAATTCACCAATGCATAAATATATATATATATAATATATTTATATTATATAAACACAAATAAACATAAAAATTTCTATGTATGCATATGTGGCTTTTTGAATAAAAACTTTATTTGCATCAATTTTGTGTGTTTCTTTCAATATAGAGAAAATACGTCGTAGGGAAATTTTTAGGGAAAAATTTTGCTACCATGGGCATAAGTAAGGAATTTTGGCATCCGGTAGTGATTTTTGGTCCAAGAATATTGGCATCACTGGTTGCTATACTTTTTTCCAGGCTAAGAAAAAATTGTGAAAGTAGCGTATTGTGAATTGCTTTTTTAAACGAATACTTGATCTTTATACAAGTAGCTATTGGTAATGCGCTTAAATAAAAACACGGCTAATATTGAAAGTAATATAATTCTTTTAATTGTGTACCAATAACAAAAATTGGCTTTTCCAGCAAATGGCTAAGAATATAACCATAAAACTACATACATACATATATGTGTATGTATACATATTTAAAAAAATGGTGTGAAAACGGAAATGGCAACTAAAATATTAAAGATGTGCCCAGAATAATATGGTAAGTAGGTATGACTGCTATTTTTAAATACCCAGGGCCGTAGTCATAGTCGATTGGGAAAACTTTCCAACCGTCTACCACGCGTTGGAAAAAAAGAGTTATTGGACGTTGTAGAGGAGATCCTCCTGATTCTAAATGTAAAAGTCCTGGCTTCCGGAGAAGTATAGTTTTTAAGTAATTTGTAGTTAAAGTTGCAAAAAAAGTCAAATTTAACTTTACTTTTGGCTCACATTTCCTTCTGTCTACCAAAAGCTATAACTCCAAAAGTATTAATGTTTTTCGAATGAATCTTTCAGGGGATGTTAGTCGAGACTTTTCTTTATCTAAATTTATAACTTTGATAAATATTTTACTAATATTAATAATAGCAAATTGTTGTTAAATAAACTAAACCATTATCACCAATTTCTAAATTAAACACACAAATAATCCTTACTATATTTTCACACGTAGCTTTATTAAGCTGTTCGAACCACTTTCACACACTTTTTATTAATTTTATTTGCCGAATTTTACATTTTAATTGTTCGACCAACTGCTTTTGTACCTTTTCAATAATAACAAGTAAAAGCGCGGCTGTCTTCGGCCGTACCGAAGACTTCATACCTTTCATGAGTGGGGAAATGAAAAGTTACCTATGTATGTACATAGCCGGATTAAGTTTAATTTATAATTTTAATTCTGTGGGTTCATTTATGGAAAGATTTATTAGAAAAAATGGTGTCTTGGCTATTTAAATGGAGGAGTTATACACCAAAATGTAAATATCTGAACAATCGGTGGTATGGGAGCTATATGTTATAGTGGTCCGATCTTGACAATTTTCGGTAATCCCGTTTGGGCCCATATGGGTACAAATACTTCAAAATTTCACACCGTTAGCTGTTAAAATGGAGGAGTTATACACCAAAATGTGTATATCTGAACAATCGGTTGTATGGGAGCTATATGTTATAGTGGTCCGATCTTGACAATTTTCGGTAATCCCGTTTGGGCCCATATGGGTACAAATACTTCAAAATTTCACGCCGTTAGCTGTTAAAATGGAGGAGTTATACACCAAAATGTCCATATCTGAACAATCGGTTGTAGGGGAGCTATATGTTATAGTGGTCCGATCTTAACAATTTTCGGTAACCCTGTTTGGGCCCATATGGGTACAAATACTTCAAAATTTCACGCCGTTAGCTGTTAAAATGGAGGAGTTATACACCAAAATGTCCATATCTGAACAATCGGTTGTATGGGAGCTATATGTTATAGTGGTCCGATCTTAACAATTTTCGGTAATCCCGTTTGGGCCCATATGTGTACAAATACTTCAAAATTTCACACCGTTAGCTGTTAAAATGGAGGAGTTATACACCAAAATGTGCATATCTGAACCATCGGTTGTATGGGAGCTATATGTTATAGTGGTCCGATCTTGACAATTTCCGGTAATCCCGTTTGGGCCCATATGGGTACAAATAATAATAATAATAATAATAATAATAACCCACGCCCTCCAATCCCGCCCTACCGCACGAGAGGCGCATCCGCATAACGTACGGATAATTTTTTTTTTTTTTTTTGCCGAGTCGTGTTGAAAGGCAAGAGTTTATTAAGCGTCGAGTTCTAAAACTTCTCAGCTACAGAAATATGTATATCACCAGCTGAATAAAAAAATAAAAGAAAGTAGTAAGAAAAGTAAAGAAGTGCAACAGTATTCTAGTAATCAATTACATGTTAAGTGAATATAAAATATTATTTCGAATTTGGCAAAGGGAATCGGAAGAATCAAATAGGTTGTAGTGAGAGTTGTAATTGAGACATAAGTATCGTAAAGGATCATACAACTCAACATTTGTTTTACACTGTTTCAATAAGAGAGGTGTATAATGTCTTGATATACGAGAGGGAACGTTAATTTTTATTTCGGATAGAAGAAACGGGCTGAATATGAGTCCTCTAAGTAGCTTAGACATAAATACTACACCCAACATTTCCCTACGGCTAGATAGCGTTGGAAGGTTTATAAGTTTTAAACGACAGGAATAAGAGGGAAGATTATAACGAGAGTCCCAGTTGAAGTTTCTCAGAGCAAAAAGCAAAAACTGCTTTTGAACAGATTCTATCCTATCAGAATGCACTTGATAATGAGGATTACAAACTATAGAAGCGTATTCCAGAATAGGCCTTACCAACGTTGTGAATAATGACTTAGTAATATAAGGATCTTTAAATTCCTTCGCCCAACGTTTAATAAAAGCTAAAACACCTTTCGCCTTATTGATAGTAGCATTAATATGAATTTGAAAATTCAACTTGCCATCCACAGTAACACCCAAATCAACAAATTCATATACTTGCTCAAGACTTGAGTCATTAATTTTGAAAAAAGCTGGTTGTATAGTTTTCCGTGATAAACACATGAATTTACATTTCTGAAGGTTTAGTGGCATTAAGTTTACATTGCACCACGTTATTAAGGAGTCCAAATCTTCTTGCAAAAGAAATCTTTCCTCAGTTAAGGAAGAAGACTTAAAAAGTTTTAAATCATCAGCATACATCAAGATTTTTGAGTGCTTTATTACTGAAGTAACGTCATTTATGAAAAGCAAAAACAGAATCGGACCAAGGTGACTGCCTTGTGGAACTCCAGAAGAAACATCTATAACATCGGAATAAGTTTCTTTAAAAACAACCCTTTGCGTTCTCATAAATAAATACGAAGATATCCATTGGAGTAGGCCAGGTGAGAAACCAAGAAGATCAAGTTTATGGATAAGCAAAGAGTGAGAAACTTTATCGAAGGCTTTGCTGAAGTCGGTATATATTACATCAGTATATGAATTTTGCCTAAAACCGTTAGATACGTGTGTTGTAAATTCAAGAAGATTCGTTACCGTAGATTTCCCTTTACAGAAACCGTGCTGAGAACTTGAAATCAATGAGGATATGGAGTGTGTTATTTGGTTGCAAACAACTGCTTCAAATAATTTAGGAATTGCTGAAAGCTTAGCTATACCGCGATAATTTTCAATAGAAGATCTAATCCCCTTCTTATGGAGAGGGATAATGAAGGATTCCTTCCAAGTTGTTGGAAAAGTGCCGGATTTTAAAGACAGGTTGAATAAGTTTGTTAAAGGGAGATAAATATATTCAGCACATTTTTTTAAGAAACATGTTGGAATCGAATCTGGGCCAGGTTTAAAAGATATTTTTAGAGATTGAAGATGCATTAAAACATCTTCCGGAGTAATTCTTGGAGTATTGATTAGGTTATAGTTGGGAAGTATATACGGATATTTTTGTAAGGAGGTATTGATTTTGGCGTAATTGGATTTAAAAAACTGTGAAAAAAAATTCGCAATGACTTGGTTATCACTGGAGACGTTATCTCGAAAACGCAAAGCTGATGGAAATCCATCTACTTTACGTTTAGAGTTAACGAATTTATAAAATGACTTAGGATCCGAAATTAAGTTCTTCTTTATTTTCGTAATGTAAGAATTGTAGCACTTTTTATTCAAAACAAAAAATTGTTGACGAAGGGCAGAGTATCGCAGATAATCTGCTTGCAAAAAAATACTTCAAAATTTCACGCCGTTAGCTGTTAAAGTGGAGGAGTTATACACCAAAATGTGTATATCTGTACAATCGGTTGTAGGGGAGCTATAGGTTATAGTGGTCCGATCTTAACAATTTTCTGCAATCTCGTTTGGGTCCACATGGGTACAAATACTTCAAAATTTCAGGCCGTTAGCTGTTAAAATGGAGGAGTTATACACCAAAATGTGTATATCTGAATAATCGGATGTTGTGGAACTATATGTTATAGTGGTCCGATCTTGACAATTTTCGGTAACCTTGTTTGGGCCAAAATGGGCACGTCTACTTCAAAGTTTCATGTCCTTAGCTGTATAAATGGGGAAGTTATGCACAAATTACATCCAAAAATTTCATGTATATCTGAATAATCGGTTGTTTTCTATATGTTATAGTCGTCCGATTCGGCCGGTTCCGACAAATGATCAGCTGCATATAACAACATACCTGTATTCCGAATTTCATTCAGATATCTCAAAAACTGAGGGACTAGTTTGCGTTCACACAGACGGACGGACAGACGGACATGGCTTAATCGACTCAGCTCGTGATTCTGACCATATCGGTATATATTTTGGTGGGTCCCCCACGCTTCCTTCTGGTACTTTCGACAAAAATTTTTTGGCACTAAGTTATAATACCATTTCATTCTCATGAAAGGTATAAAAATGGCCACCAACATAATAGTGATGCCACACCTACCAAAAAGTAATTCACATGGTAAGGTCGCATGCACAGTGCGCAATTCGGAGCCAATGAAATTAGTAAATAAAGGCGAAGGCCGCCTACGCTGAAGGGTGTACTACGCAGAAGGACATCACCGTGGCGGTAGCCACGGTTGGGGCACACGTCCGGACGGATGGTGTAGCCCAGGGTTATTTTTTATAAGCGCGGCCGAAGGCCGCCAACGTAGAAAAATTAAATACGACCCACCCACGTTTACCACTGTGACGACGGCCTTATGAAATAGTCGACTGCGTGTGGCAACACCGGTGTTTCTATTTCATTGTTTCGCAGAGAAAAGTGAGGCTCACATTTCCTTCTGTCTACCAAAAGCTATATCTCCAAAAGTATTAATGTTTTTCGAATGAATCCTTCAGGGGATGTTAGTCGAGACTTTTCTTTATCTAAATTTATTACTTTCATAAATATTTTACTAATAATAATAGCAAATTGTTGTTAAATAAACTAACAACATTATCACCAATTTCTAAATTAAACCCACAAATAATCCTTACTATATTTTCACACGTAGCTTTATTAAGCTGTTCGAACCACTTTCACACACTTTTTATTAATTTTATTTGCCGAATTTTACATTTTAATTGTTCGACCAACTGCTTTTGTACCTTTTCAATAATAATAATGGCCACCAACATATAATAGTGATGCCACACCTACCAAAAGGTAATTTACATGATAAGGTCGCATGCACAGTGCGCGATTCGGAGGCAATGAAATTAGTAAATAAAGGAGAAAGCCGCCTACGCTGAAGGGTGTACTACACAGAAGGACATCACCGTGGCGGTAGCCACGGTTGGGGCACACGTCCGGACGGATGGCGTAGCCCAGGGTTATTTTTTATAAGTGCGGCCGAAGGCCGCCAACGCAGAAAAATTCAATACGGCCCAACTCGTTTACCACTGTGACGATGGCCTTTAACTTAACTACAAACTACTTAAAAACTATACATCTCCGGAAGCCAGAACTTTTACATTTAGAATCAGGAGGATCTCCTCTACAACGTCCAATAAATATTTTTTTCCAACGCGTGGTAGACGGTTGGAAAGTTTTCCCAGATAATGCAGCGCTATCTTCATAGGCTATCGGCTGTCCGGTAAATCAATGTTTTTTTTTGTATCAAATTCTTCGGAGTAAAGCTCAAATTAGTTATGCAGTAACAGTATCGTTATAAAACAGCTGATCAACCAACCTTATGGGAAACAATGTATCTGATTAGTGATTCGCTAGTCAGTAACGCTATCGGTAACAACCAAATGAATTTTGGTTTTCAGCCGTAACGCTAACCAGCTGATGGATTGTTTGTTTCAGTTGTTCACTGTCATGACCCAATAATAATAGGGTGTAGCAACAGTGTTGCCACTTTAGCTATTTTGTAGCTAGATTTAGCTATAACTTTTGGCGTTTAGCTACAGATATTTGCGTTTAGCTATTAGCTATTTTTGTTAGCTTTTTTTTTAATAGCTTAGCTATTTTTAGCTATTTTTCTTAATTTCTTTATTTTGCACATCAGTTTATCATTTTAAGCTAATGAGTCATCTGCGAGTTTATGAAAACTTGAAAGTGTATACTTATCCTTATGATTATAAAACTATACAAAAGTTGATAGTCTGGCATGCCTTCCTTATTTTATCGATTATTGGTGCATTCATATGCAAGGTTGATGCAATCAAGGCAGATCTAGGAAGGTAGGCTCGGTGGCGAATTCAGAAATTTCCCATGTATTTTGATATTGTAATTGTTAGAGTGTAATGTCAAAATGATAATTCGCCTTAGTTAAAATCTGAATTCGCTTGAGACTCGCCCATTCCTATTGGTCATGATGTGAATTCGCTTTGATTTTGACATTACACTAAAAGTAGTTTCTGAATTCGCCACCGAGCCTACCTTCCTAGATCTGCCTTGGATGCAATAAGGTTTTCGCAGTGCGCAAAAGCAACTCTGCCATATATTTTGTTGTTGCCCATTTTGCTATTTGAATTCGCAAATGACCATTGGCATACGCGATATTTAAACCGTCCTTTTCACGGTGTATTCGTAAAATTTTTCAGAACTTTATTATCAAGTTAATTTAGGAACTCCGCCAACGCTTACCGCAGAATATTCAATCTTTAAAAAATATTGATTTTTTTTCTGTAAATAAGCCAAAAATATTTGACACTTTCAAGGATGAAAAGGATCACTTTAACACGGAGGAAATCACTATTTTAGAAATGCAATGGAAAAACTACACGCATACCCATGGAAGGGAACTACCTCTACAATAAAGTTTTGGGTAGACGTAAGAAAGCTTAGAAATGCTCTTAACGAAAATCCGTTTGAAGAACTACAATCTTTTGTGTTTAATTTTCTAATCCTACCGCTTAGTAATACAGAAATAGAACGTAGATTTTCTGTTATGAACGTAATAAAAACAAAGCAAAGAAATAGAATGCAATTATTTATGTTAAACTCTCTATTGACTGTTAGGTATGGTCTAAAAAGGCTTGAAAAATGTTGTAATAACTTTAAAATTCCTAACGATATTATTAAAGCAATGACTTCAATTAATAATAATTCAACCTGTGAATTAAATGAAGAAGATATGATTTTTGAAATGTTATTGAATCAAATTTTTAACTAAAGTTTAAATATTAACTAGTCGCTATTATAATTTATTTTAATACTGCAATTGAATGTACATACATACATACATACATATGTAATGAATTGATTTTTTTCATTGTAATAATCTTATTATGCGACGTACATATATAAGTACATACAAACAAATATATGTATGGCTACAATATATAATATATGTATATATAAATATTCATATATGTGAAGTTGTTTTATGTCACGTCTTTTTAAATAAATCATTATTTGGCTATTTTTGAAAAAAAAAAAAATTTGGCTATTTATTTTAGCTATGAAAAAAATTATTTAGCTATTTTTAGCAATTTTTTTTATTTAATTGAGCTATAAGCTTCAAAATATTCTGGCAACACTGTGTAGCAATCAAAAGAGAATACGCCATTAGCGTTAATACAAAATATGGTAATTTCGCAACCTAAAAAACTAAAAGAAGAAGAGCGACTCTATTTCATGGCCACTTTTATTGGGCTATGATCACTGTTCAGCTGTTTACTGTTACTGCACCAATAATCGACCAAATTAATACCGATACTGTTACTATTATAGAAATAAAGCTACTGCATAACTAATTGAACCCTAAATCAGATTCTTTAAGAAATCCATATATCGTTTTAATGTTGCTCTGATTTGGATTGGGGAGAAGAGAGATGGGACTGACATCGGTAAAGAAAGCTTGCCTTTTTTTCAAGTCCTTGGCAGAATTCCATAAAATGAATAACAGTTGCTGCTGTATTGCAAAAAGCACAGCAATTGGTTCTAGTTGTATCGAGAAGGTGGGAATGTGTTAGGATGGTGTGTCCAATTCTAATAGGGTACTTACACGATCAAATCATTTGATCAAATCGCGTGTCTGTGTAATTTGATCAAATCGTTGTCAAATAGCTCATCAAATAGCCCATCAAATTTCATTCTAGCTTTCTATTATTTACAATAGTTATATTTTATCACGTATTAATGCTGACATTTCTTTTAATTTTTTTATAGAATTCAATTTTGGAGCACAAAATGAGTGATACTGACGATTGCATTGCATATATTGCGTTAGCATATAATGCAACACACGTTTATTTACATTTGAACTTTGATCAAATGGTTGCAACACACGTCAAATGCTAATTTGGAACTGAAATTTGATCAAACAGCACCTTACACGCATCCACAACGCACGTCAAATAGACATCCAATTTGATGGAAAACAAAAATTTTTGATTTCGGTCAAATCGGCATCAAACACGTACGTGTGAAAAACACAGACAATTTTACTACCACATATACACGATTTGATCAAATATTTGATCGTGGAAGGGCCCTATAAGACGTATATACGGCGTAATGATGTTCGTAGGTATAGATGATGGATAATGAGGTTTGATCCTGGTAGATGGGACTGATGGGACTGACATCGGTAAATAAAGCTTGCCTTTTTTTCAAGTCCTTGGCAGAATTCCATAAAATGAATAACAGTTGCTGCTGTATTGCAAAAAGCACAGCAATTGGTTCTGGTTGTATCGAGAAGGTGGGAATGTGTTAGGATGGTGTGTCAAATTCTAAGACGTATATACGGCGTAATGATGTTTGTAGGTATAGATGATGGATAATGAGGTTTGATCCTGGTAGGGTTCAATGTGGAGTATTGATGAATATAATGTATCCAGTCGATGGCTAACAATGAATGCCACATATATCACATTTTGTGAAGAAGAAGCTCGTGAGCGTAGGGATGGCCAATGTATCTTTAGCCAATCTGTCAGCATGATCATTGCCAGTTATTCCACATAATTTTTATTTTCCCGGAGTATGAAATGAGAGAATCGCTGATTGTTGCAATTATATTTGTGGAATTGTTGGGATTTTGGATGGCTTGAAAGCTGGATGAACTGTCTGTGCATATAATGTATTTTCCATAGTTTTTTTGTAGCGTATTGAAGTGCGTTGTAAATAGCGGTGGTATCAGCAGTAAATATCGAGCAAAATGGAAAGAGTAATCCGTGTGAAATTGGTTCACCTTTTTCGGTGACAACAGCAAATGATGTTTGTGCAGTTTTAGATCCGTCAGTGAAGACGAATTTCCAATTTTCATGTTTATATTTAGCCATGGTTTCATAGAATTGTGAGTTTTTAGATAGGCGGGTAAGCTTATTAATAAAACATGTTTTTGGGATTAGCCATGGAGGATGACGAATTTTGCGAAATTGTGATATTTTCAACGGCAAATTGTTGGCTTTAGCGAAGTTTGCGAATCTATATATAGCAGATTCAATTTTTGGTGTACGGTTGCGTGATGTGGCTGAATTAAAAGATTTCCGTAAGATTTGGTTGGAGCTGAGAATTAACTTGGGATATAGCTTGGAGATACTATCCATTGTGTTATCGGTTAGAGAGGGTAAACCAGACTTAGCTAATATGTTCTTGATTGGGGATGTCGGAAAGGCACGTAACGATCTTCTAATAGTTGAGTGATACGTAGCAGCGAGAAGTTTTATATTATGTTTGGAATGATTGCCATATATTTCCAGAGCGTAGTTGATTGGGGATATTATAAGTGCTTTAACGACGTTGATGAGAAGCTCCGGGCCTATTAACGAGCGCGTGCATGATAAATACGTAATTATATTTGAACTAGAGTGCTGCCTACTGTCGAAACTCGACAGTTTTTCTAGATGTTTTCTTATGACTAAGGTGCAACTATAGTTTTTGTATAATTGTTTGTTGTTATTGTCACTGTTACTATTTTGTTGTTGTTCCAGTTGATGCTGCTCCTTTTGTTGCTAATATCACTGCTACTATTTTGTTGTTGTTGTTTTTGTTGTTGTCGTTACTCCTCTTCACAATTCTCCTACATATGTACTTCTATCTCTATTTCTGCTCTTTTCTTTCCTCAATTTCGTTCCTACTTATTCTTTCTTATCCTTCTTTTTACTTGACTTTGTGTTTTTGTTGTAGTGCTTTTGCTACTTTTTTATGTTTCTACTTCTTTGAAACTACACACCACTTCCAGCCAAACATGTTCACAATTGCATGGTAAGTTTGGTGAACACCCATAAAATCACCTATTCATGTGCATCTGTTGTGCTCAAAAGCATGCAACAACAACCACACGGCAATTTTCCAACGACGATTGTGGACGTATTTTCCAACCAATTTTCATGAAAATTGGCGCAGTTCTATTTGAGAGCAATACCTTTCTAATGATCTTCTTAATTTTAAAATCGGTTCAGTATCGAAAGAGAAGATGGAACAACATTTATGTTAGCGTATTAATAATATAGAAGAATAGAAGATACCTCAATGAACTTTCTTAAAATAACTGTAAAAACCCGCATTGTTGTTGTTGTCGTTGCTACTTTTCTTCTTAATTCCTCTACGTAAATGAATTTTCTTAAAATAACGGTTGTTGTTTCTAGTCTTCCTAATTGCTTCTTTCTATTTCTCGACGGTCCTTTTCCACCTTTCTTTCTTACTTTTTCTTTTTTATTCTACTTATTCCGTCTTTTTCTTTTTGTTATAGTGCTTCTTCTCATTGTCACTGCTAATATGTTGTTGTTGTTTGTAGATATTGTTTTTGTTTGTAGATGTTGTTGTTGCTGTTATATTTGGTGTGGTGTTGTTGTTGTTACTCGTCCTACTAATTCTTCTAACTACGTACATACATAGATACATATGTACATTGTACAATATATGTACATAATTGTCTCATTTTATTTCTACTTTCTTTATTTATTATTTCTTATCCTACTTATTACTTGCCATTATTTTTTTGTTGTAGTAATTTTGCTACCTTTTTACGTTTCTAATTCTTTGAAACTACACACCACATCCAGCCAAACAAGTTCAGAATTGCGTGGTTTGGTGAAAACGCACAAAGTCAGGTACATATGCTTGCGCATTGAGACAGCTCTGTTGTGTTCAAATGCATGCAACAACAACCACACGGGAATTTTCTTATTTCAAAAATTACCTTCAAAGCAACACCAACTCGACTATTTTTAAAATAGTCGAGTTGGTGTTGTTGCTTTGAAGGTAATTTGATGCATAAGCGAGTATTCTTTTCATACTTGGGTACGACAGAAATGCGCCTATTATGAAAAAAAAATTCCGATAGGTGGCGCGTGGGTCGCTATATTTACAAAAATCGCATTTATGGTCCGATTTGGCTGAAATTCGGAACATGTATTACTACCTTGAAAAGAAATATTTTCTTTAAAAAAAATTCCGCTAGGTGGCACGTGGGTCGCTATATTTACAAAAATCGCATTTATGGTCCGATTTGGTTGAAATTCGGAACATGTATTACTACCTTGAAAAGAAATATTTTCTTAAAAAAAAATTCCGCTAGGTGGAGCTGAGATCGGGGTAATTAAAACTGAAAATCCTAATTATGGACCGATTTGGCTGATATTTAGCATGTGCATTACTTAAATAATTTACAAATGTTTAAAAAAAAATTGGAGCCGCTAGGTGGCGCGTGAGTCGCTCTATTTAAATAAATATAGGTAAAAAAACTTTTTAAGTTAAACGGTTTTATGTTATGCGAAATAAAAACTAAAAACTAGAAAATAAAAATAGGTAAAAAAACTTTTTAAGTTAAACGGTTTTATGTTATACATACATTGCAATGTTTAAGATAAATGTACTAAAAACCAAAAAATAATAAAATAGATACAGTCGTGGGAATTATAAACATTTGCATAGACTAGACTAAAATAAAACCGGGGGGCACGTCAATTGTCTACAAATTATCGACTTAATGTGCGATAGAAGAATCGTTTAATTCGTCGTTAGGCAGTTGGCCCGCAGACGGTGAGGAAATTACTTACTATTTTCTTTCTCATGGAAATTCCAATAGTTATACACTCCATGTTAATAAAAGAGATGTTTCAACTAGTTTATCGTTGGACATTCACACGAGGAATCGTTTCACTGCTCGTAGTTTGTCTTTAATCGACAAAACATATGATAAAAGTACTACTCGCTCACCACTTATCACACGTCCATCGTTGTCGGTTGAACAACTGCCTAATTATAGTGTAACATTACAAAACAAACATTTTAATCAACGATTGTAGACAATTGACGTGCCCCACGGTTTTATTTTAGTCTAGTCTATGCAAATGTTTATAATTCCCACGACTGTATCTATTTTATTATTTTTTGGTTTTTAGTACATTTATCTTAAACATTGCAATGTATGTATAACATAAAACCGTTTAACTTAAAAAGTTTTTTTACCTATTTTTATTTACAAATGTGTAATAACTTAGACTTACACCCTCATTCTGTATTGCGAACGGAAGCTTTTCAAAGTTTTTATATTTTTTAAGCATTTTTCCGAAAATACTGGAAACACCAGTCTTCTTTGTTTTCTTGTCTCTGTCAATATATTTATGTAAGTATACATATGTATAATTTCATGTTTTTATTTTCCCAATAGTTTGTTTAAAAATTTTACTGAAAATTAAAAAGATTAGGTGCAAAACATTATGAAGGACGTGAGGGTAGACAGGCTTCGCTTGCCGGTGATTTTAGCATACCACAATTTTCACACATCCCTAAGCTTTTGCTGGTGCACGTCCGTCGCGACGCGTCGTTCATATAAACGTTAAGTGGCACTTTCAGAATTTGTCATCCATCGCGGTTTAATTATAACCACACTGCAGGCGGTATTTTCTCATATTATTCGAAGAAGAATTCATACATAAGGTAGCGATTACCTTTTCAACGGTGATAATTGTTGCGTTGACGGTGCGATCTCGCGCAAACATTCGGCAATAGCTGCTGTTGCTAATTTCTTAGTAGCTTTGGCTTGTTTTTGTTTGCTGCTTCGGCTGGCCTAGCAATCATATCATAGAAGCTGCGCTTTCGTCGCAGCAATTGTCTTGTCGGTGTAGTGTTGTTGGTTGTGTGACTTTTGGTGGGCATGGTGTAATGAGTGATGTAGGTGGCTCTATATTCGTAGGAAGTGTTGTTGTTGTTGTAGGGCCTATTGTGGATGGAGTGGTTGTATACAGTACTTTTGTTGGTGGTGCACGTATGCCTAACCAACCATTCTTCCCTTTCAAATTCATCAACGAAAACAAAATAGTTTTCGTTTGAATTTGACATTTCTTTTCGTCGTTTTGTCCATTTTTCGAAATAGAGAATAAATTTCTTACGTTTTGGTATCAGTTTTCGTCTGCTTCTGTTTTCGTAATACATAATACAGGCGAACGATTCGTCTCTGACACGAAACGAACGTTCGTTTCGTAATACAGAATGAGGGTGTTAGAGTAAGAAATTGAAGAGCCTGAAGAACAGGACCATGAGGATAATTGGGATAGAATTGTGTCAAACGTAGAGGATACGGAAATGAGATCAGAAGATTTGGAAAATAAAAGAAGATCGTCAGCATATAATTGATGTTGGATTTTAGGGAAATTTGAAAGGATTGAGCTAATTTCGTCAAAGGCTATGGTAAATAGAATGATCGTGAGTGGGAATCCTTGGGGAGTGCCATTTTCAAGGGGAAGGATGGGACAAAGGACAAAGCGTCGGAAGTGTAATGATCGAGATGTAAGAGGGCGTCAAGGGTGCTTTGGCCTTTTTTAAAAGCGACTTGACTTGGATGTATAAGGTTATTAAAATTAAGGAATCAGGAAAGTCTGGTTGCAATAATTTTCTCTAATAGTTTACCTAGGCATGGACGAAGGGAAATAGGACGATAACTGTTGACTTCGCCGGAAGGTTTGTTGGGTTTTAGGATAGGAATAATTGTGCTAGTTTTCCAGATTTGGGGGAAATGGGCTGTTTTTGTTGTAAAGGGCCAGGAGGCGGGTTAAGATAACAGGAGGGAGATTTTTTATAATGGGTTAGGATATTTTATCTATACCGGGTGTTTTTCCTTTGACAGCAGAGAGTGCATTATGGAGTTCGAATAAGGTTAGGTCTGAGTCAAGATACTTGGCTGATTGAGAAAAGGGAGAGGGTGTTGGATAGTTATGTGAGAGTAGATAGTGTTTATTATAAGAAAATTCAGAAGAGAAATTGATATCAGAAGAGGAGTGGGAAAATGCTTGGCAAGTTCTAGGGCTATATCCTTTGGATATATGTATTTATTTCTTTATTTCACCAATGAATACAAATAGTGTTCTTATAGGCTACGCGATAACAAATGTATGTATAAATATGTAACAGTGCAATTACTTAAATTAAGTTAAAAACCTAGGTATAACAAGTAAGGAAGCCTAAGTTCGAGTGGAATCGAACATTAGATATTCAGCCGTATGCTTTCATTGTTTGTTTGCATTTGATGGAAACACGGTGTAGGTACTTTATATAAAGCGAGTGCTGCATAAAGTGGGCGTAGCCACGCCCATTTTCAAAATTTTTATCAGTCATCCAACTAAGCATATGAATATTATTCTTTGTGTAAAATTTCATTCCTTTATGACTTCTAGTTACAAAGATGTCACGTTACAAATTCCCAAAGGGTGTTCCAGAAATATCTTTGTTAAAAAGTAGGCGTGGTCATAAACCGATTTCAATAAATTTCTGCGTGTCTATTGACACAAGTTATAAAAGTGTATAAACCAAGTTTCGTCATAATATCTCAATCATTTGTCGAGTTATAGGCTAAGAAATCTCGTATATTCCTTTGTCTAAAAAGAGGCGGTGCGACGCCCATTTTCCAAACTTTTTCTATTTTTTGTTTCCGGTCTATTGTGGAACTCATGCCACAAAATTTGAATGAACTATCTTTATATTTGACAAAGATATCGCTTAAAATGTTTTTATTAGGCCACTTTATAGTTCCCATATATAAAAGTGGGCGTGGTCGTCAACCGATTTCGCTAAAATTTTGAACATGTATTACCACAAGTAATAAAAGTGTACACACCACGTTTCGTCATTATATATAAATTATTTTTCGAGTTATAGGCTCAGAAATATTGTATATTCCTGCTTCTAAAAAGAGGCGGTGCCACGCCCATTTTCCAAAATTTTTGTGTTTTTCGTTTTATGTCCGAAGGTGGACTCCTGCCATGAAATTTCAATCATATATCTTTATATTTGACAGAGATATCGCTTAAAATGTTTTTATTAGGCCACTTTATACTACACATATAAAAGTGGGCATGGTCATCCACCGATTTTGGAAATTTTTCGTCCAAACATTTGCCTAAGTAAATGTATCACGCGTACCAAATTTCATCGATATATCTTCAATGGATTCTGAGTTATGGCATATAAAACTTTCACTGACCCTTAATAAGTGGGCGTGGCACCGCCCATTTTCCAAAATTTCATAAAATTTCTTCATAGGGGCCTGGGCTCAACACGTGGGTAAAATTTCATCGCTCCAGCTATATTAGTGACTGAGATACCAAATTTCCGATTTTTTCTATATAGGAAAAGTGGGCGTGATCATGGTCCGACTTCGCCCATTTTCAATACCAACCGTCCCAGTCTCGATACCAACTTGGATTTCAAATTTCATCAAAATATCTCAATTTTTGCGCGAGTTAGAGTGTTTACAGACGGACGGACGGACGGACAGACGGACGGACGGACATGGCTCAATCGATTTCTCTTTTCACCCTGATCATTTTGATATATCTGTGGCGTTTTAACATAACATCTTAAGTTCAAAAATTGCATTTCAAGATATTGACGATTTTGTGTAAAATAAGTACTGCGTGGTTTTTGGAAAATGTTTTTAATCCAACGAAAGGGCTCACTAGTCTTCAAACAAAATTTAACAAACATTTAAAAATTTGTGGTTTGTAAGCATGTTTTTTCACTGTTTCGTACTTAAGATGTTTAAAAAAACTCGCTATAAGAAAAAGAAGCATCTTATATAGACTTAGGATATTATTATCGATATAAATATAAATTAATCAATTCTTATGAGAACATAAGATCTTCTGTTGTAATTAAAACGAGTAAGTTAATTTAGATAAGATATTTTTATTTATTCAGTTTCTTACCTTAAAGTAGTAAAATTAATACATTTTTCAGTTCAAGGTGAATATTAATTTAAATAATCCGTTAGGACATTACAGTTTGTTGCGTTAGCGTTTAGTTAAAAAGAAAAATATTTATATACATATATATCTACGTATAAAAGTAAAAATATTCAACTCATTTTTCAGTGTTTCAATGTTTATAACATTCAGACTTTCGTCTAGTAATAGATACATACATATTATTCTTCACTTTCGTCATGCGACGTTAAATCTGGATGAAAATCTAACATATCTTCGGTTCTTAAGTTTATATAAAAGTCTTTATAAATTTCATCTACAAGAGGTAACATTTCTAAAAGATCATTTTTCTTTTTTGTGCTTATTTTTATTGGAGAGTCGTAGCACTTTTTCAAGTCTTTTATTTTAACACAATGGATTCCTCGCTTTGATATATTTATAACTTTGAACGGATCATCCTCTCTTAGAGATGTTTTAAAATATATTTTACCAAATTCTTTTGTATATCTGAGCCACTTAATGTCTTGCCAATTGAATTTATTGCCGCTGTCATCAACTTTTCGCCAAGTAAACAGTTTTTCGATGCATATGCAAAATCCAGCATTTTTGATTGCTCCATTTCATTTACTATAAATTTGTTCTTTACGCCTACCGTGCGTATAAATTGGTACCAATCGCGAGGATGATAAATTTTTATTGAAGTCTTTTTTTTCTTTTTTTCTATTGCAGCATGGTCACTATCGCACTCCATGTGTGTGTGACCGGGCACCATGAATTTGTGATCTATAATACTTACGTCGTTATCTAATTGCAAAAAAATTGCAAATATCGTTGCAATGAAAGAATTCTTATTTTGTCCTGGACAGCAGTCGCTATAGAAAACCACATTTTTTATATTTGTATTTAGTTCTAATAAATGAGCGAATATGCACGAAGAAATTTCGTTTCCACCTCTTTTAGCTATTGCTTCATGCCACATATAGCATATTGGTTGATTTGTTATGCAGTCATGCACGGTAAGATTATAAGTCCATAATGGTCGTTTGTAAAATGACAACGAAGTCCTCAGTAGCGGTGTGGGCAGACACTGCTGTAGATCAAAGTAAAACACTTTAAAATCATTATTATTTATAGCGATATCCTTATCGTTTTTTTTTGAGTCATATGCTTGTTGTGCTAGATTGAGATGCTCAGTTTTTTCTAATTTTAGCGACTCAATCTCTTCGTTATTCGCAGTTTGTATTTTCGACTGAAGCAAATCGCACTTGTGGCAGGTATCAACCTTTGGTTTTTTAAATTTTAAGTTAAGTGTACGGAAAAGTTCTGCGAATTTGGAAAGCGATATAGACTGTTCATATTTTTCTCCATAGAGGCGATGCATTTCAGCTACCGATAAATCACTGGGTAGATAACGTTTGGAAGTATCACGTCGAGTATAGTGCGACTCATATGACGGAAAACTTTTAATGAAATCCAAAACTTCTATTTCCTTTTCTACGGAAAGTTTTTTAGGACCCTTATGTTTACCACGCATGTCTACCTTAACACCAATCCCCTCAAGTTTTTCCTTCGCAATAGTTTTAATAAATTGTTCGGTTTCAGATAATGTAAATCTAAAGCATTTTTGACACTGCAACTCTATTACCACGAATCTCTATGAAATAATAATATGAATGTGCTCTTTTCCTCGGATTGGTTTCATGCTTAACTCTTTTTACAGTGTTGGTTTCTTCAATTTCAATCAAGCCATGAACATAAGCTTTACGTAAGTTGTAAGAGCCTAGTCCCCAATACTGTTTGTGTATGAGCTGCTGTTCTTCGTATGTTATTCTCTGAGCGCATTTTTTTCTGCATGATTCTAACGGACGAACGATGCGGGCTGGAACATGTTTTCCAGCTGTTGAAGTATAACTCTCTCCACGATTTCTTAATGCTTTTCGCGTAGATGATTGCACTTTATTTGCCACAATTTCTTTCGTAACATTCTCGGAATTCACCTAGTTTGTTATTTATGACTTATTAATAAAAACTTATTTTAACTTAAGACTATTTTAATACTTACAGTATCGTTTTCCGAATCTGAGCTAGAAACAGCACACTCACTTATATCAAAACTAGGATCAACAATGGAATCATCGCTAGAAAAGTCAACTTTACTCAAATTGTTGATATCTAGCGAACCAAATATATTTTCACTATCCATTTAACGAGCAAGCACTCCTCACAGTTCAACAAACTCTTATCAACTGAACAGCTTATGTAGAGAAAAAAATATAAAATGCACACGCAAAAACAAACTTAGTTGATTTAGTATACCGTTATTTTCAAACGAAGATTCAACAGAATGCCTTAGGTAAAATTAAGATGTTCTGTAAAACGAAAAATGTACAATTTATGATAGTTTAAGTTTTATAATAAAGTCTTATGTCTACTTAAGTGAAGGATATTTCAAATGGCATTTTTAACATAATAGCTTATCTAAACTTAAGAGATCAATTAAAATACATTTTGCGGAAACTTTGCTGAGTGTATTACTTTTAAGTTAAAATAAGTTTTTATGAATAAGTCATAAATAACAAATTGAAATTTTCAAAAGAGCTTAATTTTACTTAAGATAATTTGACTTGGACAAAATATTCATAAAATATATACGTTGAAAAGTAAACCCCGATAACTTAATAAAAAAAAAATAGAGTTTTTGAGAATCGACTGGACAGAAATATGGAGGGCAATAAGAAGAGCTAGAATATGGCCTAAACACGATTTCGTCATAACTTGACTTAAGATGTTATGATATATTGACACAGATATATAAGTCTATATCTATCTCGATTATTTCATTCTGTTACAATCCACCGTTATGTGATTAAAACTATAATACTCTGTGTACTAGTACAGCTGAGTATAAAAATGATTCAACTCAGACTTTATGCGATCTTTTGAAAAAGAAAGGTCGATCTCGATAAATTTTGATATTCTGTTCTGCAAGCGCTCTAGCAATAGGGGCATAACGAGCATACAGGGTTACCAGCTACACGTTTTATGTTTGCCCATATTTGTTTGGGATCGGAGGAAGAGTTAATATTGCTGGTGAAAGACTGGAACGATTTGATTTTGGCTGCTTTGGCTTTTTTCCTGAAAAGGGCATTTGCTTTCTTATAATCAATTAGATTAGACGTGGAGCGATTAAGTTTGAATTGGTGCCATGCGTGTTGTTTGTTTAGTCTGAGATTTGATAATTCACTATTCCACCATGGAGGGTTGGAAGATGTTTGGGGGATGGATTGGTTAGCAGCAGATCTTATAATCTTAGTTATTCTAGAAGTTTCTTGAGAAATATTGGGTCATATTAATAAAAGCCAAGCATTTGCTTTTACTCAAATTTTGAAATTTGGTTCATACAAATTTATGTCAAATTTATAAAATCTTGAGTAAAAGCATTTGCTTGATTTTTATTAATATGGCCCATTGTTAGTGGGAGGAAGATTGTCAGAGTTTAATATGCATTGATTTTGAAATTTGGGCCAGTCAGCTAAGTCAGTTTTAAACAAGTAAGGAAGCCTAAGTTCGATTGGAATCGAACATTAGATATTCAGCTGTATGCTTTCATAGTTTGTTTGCGTTTGATGGAAACACGGTGTATTTTATATAAAGGGAGTTCTAGATAAAGTGGGCGTAGCCACGCCCATTTTAAAAATTTTTATCAGCCATCCAACTAGGCATATGAATATTCTTTGTGCAAAATTTCATTCCTTTATGGCTTCTAGTTACAAAGATGTCACGTTACAAAATTTCCAAAGGGTGTTCCAGAACTATATTAAAAAGTAGGCGTGGTCATAAACCGAATTCAATAATTTTTTGCGTGTCTATTAACACAAGTTATAAAAGTGTACAAACCAAGTTTCTTCATAATATCTCAATTATTTGTCGTGTTTTGGGCTCCAAAATCTCGTATATTCCTTTGTCTAAAAAGAGGCAGTGCCACGCCCATTTTCCAAAATTTTTCTATTTTTTGTTTCCGGTCTATTGTGAAACTTTTGTCACAAAATTTCAATGAATAATCTTTACGTGTGACAAAGATATCGTTTAAAATGTTGCTATCAGGGTTGGGCATGATTCAACTAATTTTGAGTGCACTCAGCCTGCAACTACCACTCAAACCTGAGTGGTAGTTAAATATCTGATTTTAACTACCACTCAATTTGTGCAAAATTTCATTCCTTTATGGCTTCTAATTACAAAGATGTCACGTTACAAATTTCCAAAGGGTGTTGCAGAACTATATTAAAAAGTGGGCGTGGTCATAAACCGAATTCAATAATTTTTTGCGTGTCTATTAACACAAGTTATAAAAGTGTACAAACCAAGTTTCTTCATAATATCTCAATTATTTGTCGTGTTTTGGGCTCCGAAATCTCGTATATTCCTTTGTCTAAAAAGAGGCAGTGCCACGCCCATTTTCCAAAATTTTTCTATTTTTTGTTTCCGGTCTATTGTGAAACTTATGTCACAAAATTTCAATGAATAATCTTTACGTGTGACAAAGATATCGTTTATAATGTTGCTATCAGGGTTGGGCATGATTCAACTAATTTTGAGTGCACTCAGCCTGCAACTACCACTCAAACCTGAGTGGTAGTTAAATCTTGAAATTAACTACCATTCAATTTGAGTGGTAATTAAATTCATGATTTAACTCGATTTTCAACTACCACTCAACTTTAGTGTTGGTAGCAAAAGTGCACAGAAGTCAGTCAAACCCCAAAAAATCTTATGGAAAAACTTACATACTTACATATGTATATGTATGCGTATAACTTATACATATGTATGTACATTAAGTATACAAGTATACAAAATTCAAGGGAAGGACATGTGCATTACAATAGTAGTTGTAGATATTCAAGTTCATCTACTAGTTCGTTCTAGTTAAAGTTCTAGTTCACTTTGAGTGGTAGTTAAATTCAAGGATTTAATTACCACTCAATTTGAGTGGTAGTTGAAAATGAGTGGTAGTTGAAAAATGCCCATCCTTGGTTGCTATTAGGCCACTTTATAATACCCATATATAAATGTGGGCGTGGTCGTCAACCATTCTCGCTAAAATTTTCAACATGTATTACCACAAGTAATAAAAGTGTACACACCAAGTTTCGTCATTATGTATAAATTATTAGTCGGGTTATGGGCTCAGAAATCTCGTATATTCCTGCTTCTAAAAAGAGGCGGTGCCACGCCCATTTTCCAAAATTTTTGTGTTTTTCGTTTTATGTCCGCAGGTGGACTCCTGCCATAAAATTTTAATGATATATCTTTATATTTGACAGAGATCTCGCCTAAAATGTTTTTATTAGGTCATTTTATAATACACATATATAAAAGTGGGCGTGGCCGACAACCGATTTTAACAATTTTCCATCCAAACGTTTGCCTAAGTAAGCAAATCAAGCGTGCCAAATTTCATCGATATATCTTCAACGGTTTCTGAGTTATGACATATAAAACTTTCAATATTTGACCCTTAATAAGTGGGCGTGGCACCGCCCATTTTCCAAAATTTCATCAAATTTCTTCTTAGAGACACGTGGGTAAAATTTCATCACTCTAGCTATATTAGTGACTGAGATACCAAATTTTTGATTTTTTCTATATAGGAAAAGTGGGCGTGGTCATGGTCCGATTTCGCCCATTTTCAATACCAACCGTCCCAGTGTCGATACCAACTTGCATTTCAAATTTCATTAAAATATCTCAATTTTTGCGCGAGTTAGAGTGTTTACAGACGGACAGATGGACGGACGGACATGGCTCAATCGGTTTCTCTTTTCACCCTGATCATTTTGATATATATATAAGTCTATATCTATCTCGATTATTTCATTCTGTTACAATCCACCGTTATGTGATTAAAACTATAATACTCTGTGTACTAGTACAGCTGAGTATAAAAATATTCTGGGTTTGAAGATGGGAGAATTTAATGAAGATATTTTAATTTTGATAGGGAAATGGTCACTATCAGAGAGGTTATTTAGGCAGCACCAGTCTACCTTAGGGGATAGGGAAGGGGAACAAAGAGTAAGGTCAATATGATTGAAGGTAGAATGAGTGGAAAAGTGGGTAGGGGAACCGTTATTAAGTACAATACACAGCTAGCACTAAGTATATAATCTTCAATTAGGCGGCCTTTAAAATTGGTTGAGGAGGAGCCCCAAAGGGGACTCCAGGCGTTTAAGTCACCAGCAAGTAAAAAGGGAGTAGAGTGGGAAGGAAAGAGGTTGGAAATATCTAATGAAGAAAAATTTTGGATGGGAGGAGAATAGGCGCAGATTATTACGAATTTGTTGGGAGAGGAAATTTCTATTGATAGAGATGCAATATTTGATGCAGGTGTGGGGATAACGTTATGGGGTATGTATCCTTTATGTTCGCCGATGACGTTAAATTGTTACGAAGAATCAGCAGCATATCAGACTGCCTAAATTTGCAAAATGATATAAATTCGCTTGAACGGTGGTGTCATCTTAATAATCATAAACTTAATATCAGTAAATGTTATGTGGTATCATATAGCAAAGAAACCGCAATTTCTGAGTTTACATATTCTTTAATGGGTCTACAATAGCCAGGACTGCGGAGATAAAAGACCTTGGAGTTATATTTGACAGCAAGCTTACATTTAATAAACACATTGACCTTATCGTTGCTAAAGCTTTTGGTATGATTGGTTTCATAAAAAGAAATACTGTGGGTTTCAAAGACCCCCTAACCCTCAAAAGCTTATACACATCTCTTGTAAGTACTTGGAGTACTGTTCACTTGTGTGGAATCCTTATTATGACGTCATTGTCAAGAAAGTTGAGAAAGCGCAAAGGGTATTTACAAAGTATGCGCTTTCCAAAATGTTCAAATACCAAAAAACCCGACATACATAAGTAGACGTAAACTTCTTTGTCTACAATCGCTCGAGGAAAGAAGGACATGTGCTTCTCTACTCCTAGCTTATAATCTTAGAAATGGCAAAATTGATTGTGATGACATTTCACATCTTTTTAAGGCTCATATTCCGTCGCGTAGCTTAAGACAAAATCGATTATTCGTAGAATCAACGCATACAACGAATTATGCCTTTAACGAGCCAGTAGCAAGATGCATCCGGCTATGAAATAATTATTTTATACCCATGGATTTTGATAGTACGTTTGCTAATTTCAAACTTAATTTATTCAAAAGTTTTAATTAAGCATTTTCTTGTAGTATGTAAGAATTTAATTGTTCAGTAGACTAAATAAATAAAAAAATTAATATGGCGATACCTTGTTTGCTAGTGGTATTGGAAGGTAAGTTGAAAAAATTACCAATATATGCTTTAGGGGTGTGGGCTGATATATTAGTTGGTGAATGTGTTTCATTTAATAAGATAATGGAGCGATTATGGGTTTTGATTAATATTTCAAGTTCAAAATAATTATCTAAGTAACCGTTAATATTCCACTCAAGGGCGTAGGCAGGTAGGGGCAGGGGGGGAGGCAGCTGCCCCCCTGGCTACTGCTTAATATTATAATGGCATCAGAGAATAGTACAGAAATTTACATGTCAAAATAAAATACTGATATTTGTTTCAATTCGTGTCTACAGTTCACTAAATATTTTAGCATTAGCATTGATAACCAGAATCTAAGGCCCGGTTTCACCAGCGTGACTAAAGCTAATGCTGATTTCACACAGCCGCACACTTTGGCCTCTTATATATATGAGGACGCTCAAAATTCTGAAATCAACTTTTTTACATCAGAATCGCTTTATCTGCACTGAAGCAGTTAATCTATAGCATCTTAACCCATTGACGGTCATGAGTTAACCCGTTGGTGACCTATGTTTTTTATTTTAGTTTCGAGTTTAATTTTCTTGAATCAGAATCGGTATATCGATACTAAAATAGTAAATCCCAAGAATTTTAACCCCTTAACGACCACGCATTAACCCTGTTTTAACAAAATTTTTTCACTTAATTCTTAGATTAAAATATTTAAATCATATTAGTTGTATCTACACTAAAACTAGTAATCTTTGGAATCTTAACCCATTAAAACGGTCATGAATTAACCCATTGGTGACCAGTTTTTTTTTAAAATCTGTAAACAAATTATTTAAATCACAATATGTCTGTGGTATGGTGGCCGCTGTGGTGCAGTGGGTAGAGTGCTCGCCTGCTATGCCATAGGTCTCGGGTTCAAACCCCAGTCCAAGCAAACACCAAAAAATTTTTTCTAATTAGTAAAAATTCAATTATTGGTTTCTTAAAAGCAGCGGTCACCTCTCGGCAGAGGGCGGCATACCCTCCGAGAGTATTTCTGCCATGAAAAAGCTTCTCACAAAAAATACATTCGCCGTTCGGAGCCGGCATAAAACTGTATTTCCACCCAATTGGTAGGAAAAACAAAAGGAGCACACCTCGAATTGGGAAAGATGCTCGGCCATAAAACTCGTCAGAGTCATAATAGCGCCATTGTATTATATTAGTATGTCTGTACAAAAATAGCCAATGTGTATTGTATTAACCCATTAGCGGCTATTTATTGATGAAATATGCAGGTGCAGGTACATATGTATGTATACAAAAATGGTTTTCTCCAATTTTTTGTTTCGAGATATTAAAACTTTTCTGTTGTCACAAGTATGTTTATATGGGAATTAGGAGTTTCACCGTTAGCTTTTTAAGCAGAACACGTACTTCCCCACACATTTTCATGCTTGACATAAAAAAAAAACAAAATTGGAGTAACACAACTTGTGCTTCAAAGAACTCATATTGTAATCCAACTTACAAGTCGAAATTAAAGAAACCTGGCTTGGCAAGTAGCCTTAACCACAATTTGTAATTAAAGTAACCAGTAAATAATGGATCAACTAAATTTAAGATAGAACAGAATCAAATTCAACCAGATATAGGTGTTTTTTTTTTTAACTAAAATTGGAATGCAATTTTTAAACTCACTTTTTTTTAAAATGCGCACTTTGCTTTTGGTTCTGAACTCGGATTCTTTGTCACAAAGGACCATATTTTACTGCTGCATTTTTACATTTGCTACTTTTTTGCGCAAATTAAAAAAAATCCATTTTGAAAAAAAATATTTATAAAAAAGAGGTACGTTTAGTTTTATACTAAAAAATAATTTTTTAAAACATCTAGTCCAAAAAAAAGAACACACGTCGATTATGTAAGCTTCACTTAATGTTATGGAAAAAGCAGAATAATAAAATTTTATATCCTTCTCTTACACCAACTATTTCAAATACACATTCAAATTTCACACTTTGGAAAAAAATTATTTTTTGGAAAATTTGCCATGTTTGTGTATGGATAACTCCCAACTGAAGAACGATAGAAAGCTGAAAATTGGGCCAGAAGTGTAGAATTTTATAGGGAACAATACTGCGTTTTTATTTTGTTGAAAAACTCATTATTTAAAAACTGAATTTTGAGCACGCTCGGCCCCAGTGTGAGGCGGTTAATGGAGTAATTATCCACATTTTCTTCATTAAGTTGATAATGAAGCTCGATTTTCCATACAGAAGTTTAATTATAAATGGATCCATTACTAATTAATTGAATTTTTAATCGAATAAAAATCCAATACAACTCTGAAGATTTTGAAGTTTTCAGTGTCAACCGTCAATTCGTTTTGGCATGAATTTATTATCCCAACAAACCTCATAATTTGGAGTCGGATATGAATCACAAACATGTGTGAAATATTTTTGAACTTAAGAAACATTTTTTTATAATTTTTTTTCTTGTTTTTTTTTAAATGATAATTGTAATTCGAAAAATGGGAAGTAGGTATAAAAGTATCACTAAAGTTCATCCGGAGGAAAATACAAATAGACAACACTATAAAGCAAGCAATGAAGGTCCCACAATGGTTGTGTTCAGAATCTCAACGGTTGCGCAACAGTTGTGTTTTTATCTTCTGAACGCAAAGTTGAGTATTTCCGATTATCACGTGAGTTTGGACACTTTTTTTCATCATACATTTTTTATGCTCACTTCGGACAACATGTTGTGCTTACGATTTTGACATATGTAAAAATAATATAAAACAATGGCGCTATTATAACTCTGACGAGCTTTATGGCCGAGCTTCTCTCCCAATTCGAGGTGTGCTCCTTCTGTTAATCCGACTAATTGGGTGGACCTACAGTTTTATGCCGGCTCCGAACGGCGAATGCATTTTTTGTGAGAAGCTTTTTCATGACAGAAATACACTCGGAGGGTATGCCGCCCACTGCCGAGAGGTGACCGCTGCTCTTAAAAAACCCAATAATTGGATTTTTACTAATTAGAAAAATTTGTTTGGTGTTTGCTCGGACTGTGGTTTGAACCCAAGACCTCTGGCATAGCAGGCGAGCACTCTACCCACTGCACCACAGCGGGCACTTTGGCATATGTATAAATATATAAATACCTATATTTATGAATTTTTGAATGTAATAAAAATGTTTCAAAGCAGCGAAAATATTGCCGATTATGTTGTGGATAGGTAATTATAATAATAGTTTTTTTATTTTCTGTATCAGCTCGTTCAGAAGGAGCAAATTATATCCCTTTCCGCTCAGTGATATCTACACAACAGTTTTGCTCAACAGTTCCGACTTCTGAACGCAACCAATGAGAGAAGAGGTGAATAAGCTGGGGTGAATGGAGAGAGAGGATGAAGAGAATTGGGTCAGGGGAAGGAAAATGCAAAAACAAAAAATTTTTTTTTGGTTTTACTACATATTCAGGCTCATAAAATGTATGAAATTAGGCTCATATCAGGGGACCACCTTAAGAACAGAAATACATACATTTCGGACTCCAAAATTAGCTCATAATGAGTGTGAATGCTGCAGTTTAGGATTCCTTTCTAATTTTTTTACCTATGACTCCGAATGTTTACTGGGATTATTTATTAAAAAATTCTTGTCAATAATAACAAATTATTTAATGAAAAGTGACATCTCCTTGTTAATTGAGTGTGTGTGAAACACAAGAATTTATTGTTAAATTATAAATGTAATGTACTACATAAATTTTCTGTCTGAAAACAGTATAAAACTAAGTTTTGACTTAAGTTAGCCCAGATTTGGGGCTAACTTACTTTTGGGTTTCATCAAATGAGCGACTTTAATAATTTTGCACACAACAACCCGATCAGCTGTTTTATACATAGTAGTATTTTAGTAGTTTTTTTCCTACCTTTTGACTTTGCGCAACCCAGTTTGTTTGACAGTTGTTGTTGTCATTTTTATATTAGCAGTGTTGCTGTAGCCGCACTCACAAATTAGTATTATTTTTGACATTTAAGAGCGGAACAGCAACACTTGATTTTAGTCGCAAACAGATTGATGTTTGACTGCTTCAAATATTTGATGTGCTTGCCCCCCCTGGATAAAATCCTGGCTACGCCCTTGATTCCACTGAATGGTTGTAATCATTGAAAGGGAAAGGAAAGAGAAAAAAGTGTGTGTTGGTATAAAGGAATTAATTTATATTAAAAAATTATGTAAGGTTTTTTGGAGGAAGGAGAAAGATTGGTGAGAGGAGGGAGTGTTCAAGGTTTTTGGGATGAAGTGGATATTGGGAGGGAAGAGGTAGGTGTTGAGAGGATGGAGAGGGGAGAGAATGGCGGCGAGGGAGAATTGTTAAGGGAGTAGAAGAGGGGGAGGGGGTTTGGGCAAAGTCTTTGTCAACCATAATGGTGGAGAAAGATGATGTGCTGTTAATGTTATTTGCTGGTGTTGTAAAATTTATTTTATTAACAGGTAATATTTTGTTTGAGGTTTTTTCTATGCCTGGAGAGGTATTTGATTTAGAGATATTGTTGTTAGATGCAGTAACAGTGCACACTGCAGTGGCAAAAGTAGGGGTGGTTGGGTGGGAGGATTTATGAAGGTTAATAGCTTCGCGCATTGAACATTTGTGTATAGTTTTAATTGTGAGGATTTCTTTAGATTTTGGACAAGGGTTAGAAGATGAGTGGTGGTCACCATCACAGTTGGCACATTTTACTCTGTAGCATTGAGTAGGCATGGGTAACACTGCGCTGCGCGGCGCAATTGCGCTAACACCAACCCTGGCGTTATTGCGCTAACTTCGATTTGGGAAATGCGCCAACTCAATATAGCGCCAACTCAATTTTGTAATATAAAACCGACTCAATTTCGTGCGTAGCACCAATATAGCGCTAGGTTAAAATGGCGCAACCACAACGCCAATAACAGCACCATAGTATATGTATACGTATGACACCGTCACAATTATGTATGCTTGATAGTGATCTATGTGACTCTAATTTCCAGCATATTCTCACAAATATACGGAATATGTTTCCATATGATTATGAAAATTTAAATTAATTGTGCCCTCGTATATGTAAGCAGAATTGCGCCAAAAGAAATAAAACGGGGATGGTGAACAGTAACAAGCGAAAAAATGTTATTTATCGATTATTCCATGACAATTGCGCTAAAGGTGTTATTGCGCCAGTACCGTGAGTTGGCGCCACGAGTGGCGCTGGAGTTATTGTATCAGCGCCAAAAAAATTGCGCCATTACCCATGGCTAGCATTGAGCAGGAGAGGAGTGGGTTGGGGGAAGGTTGAAGATTACGCTGGAGGGAGTGCCGTTACAACGTTCGGTGGTGTGACCTAATAGCTGACAACCCTTACAACGCATGGGATTGGGATAAGAGAGACGGACATCGAGGATATGCCAGGCTACTTCAATGCGATTAGCTAGTGTATATTTGTCAAATGTAAGTAACAAAGCACCTGTTGTAATACGAGAATTATTACTTAATTTAGTAAACTTATGTACAGCAATAACAGCTTCATCTTTGAGTCCTATTATTTCTTCATCAGGTAGTTGGCAGATAAATGGGGCGTAGATTGTACCCTTGACGGAGTTTAGGGATCCATGTAAAGAAATTTCAACCACCAAAACTAGGAATATTTTTTGTGGATAGAAATATATCTGCATTTTTTTTTTGATTTTTTACGAGGAGGAGTAGGCCGCCATCTCTGAGATTTGAGACTTTATTTACCTCTTTACTTATGGCTTGAATACCTTTGTTAACGGCGAAGCAATATGTTGAAGCAACTGGTTTTTTTTTGGATCTTGAGATTTCATGATGAGGTATTTGGGATCGTCTTTTTTTGTTGTTGGTAGTTCCGGGAAAATATCGAGTGTTGTTGGTGTTGGCTTTTTTCTCTTCGTTTTTGGGGATGGAGATAATAGGGCAAACCTATTATCCCCGAGCTTGGTGGCCCCTGGGGGCATTTTGATAGATGTGATTTTATTTAATTAATTATAGCGTAATATGCAAATAAAAGAAATACAGAAAAAATAACGGAATATTATTCACAGCTTTGTAAAGTAACTATCGGTTGTTCAGCGAGTGTATATATGTATATGGACAAACGAAAAAATACGACCGTACGGTTTGATAGCTCGGTAGCGAAATGCATAGTCGACTTAAAACAGTTTTATCACTAAAACAACGTTTTAACTTTAAAATGAGGTGAACGTTATTTCAAAATCTTTAAATATTCTTCTAAGCTGAAAATTCGTCGCGAAAAACTATAAAAATAGAAAGAGTGCGTGAATTCAATAAAAATTGAATAAATAAAACGTAAAAAGAAGACATTTTAATAAATATGTTCGGAAATAGCTGAATTTTTCAAGAATTGGCTAAGTATTTTAGACTATGCTATCCCGGGACGGAGAGCAAAGGTATATAGAAGCCGATGGGATCCGTTCCAAATGGAGGAAGAGGAATTTTATTGCTTTGATAAGGCCACAGTGGAATATTTTATAGATACTAAGGAGCCTGTCAGTAATAGGGGACTTCCAATCTCAACCGAATTGAAAGTTCTGACTAAATACGATTTTTAGGTCGAAATATTCATCAGAGTGACATACATACATAGGTTAGGTGGTACTAAATGCTTGCCCGCAGACAAGCTTTTTCTCTTGATGCAGTTTGGTTCACGAGCTCTTTTTGTTCCCTAAAATCGCAAGTTTATTTTTATTTATATCAAAATTTAACTCAAAATAAGAAATAAAATTTGCGAAATCGCTTACTTATTTCTTTGTGAATTTAAAGGTTGACACAGGATAAACTTTTAAACCCCTCGAAATTTCATAAAATAACAGAGCGATTCTTATTATTTTTTATGGGTAACACTGTTTCGGTTCATTTTAGCGAAAACGTTGTTCTAACTCGTCTATGACACACCACTATTTTAAACGTTCTAGATTTAACACCGATTTTTAATAAAATCGATTTTAGTGAACGACTATGACTACGGCCCCCAGTATTTGGTTTAATTAATTGGAAAATTTTGTTAAATTACAACTCGTATGGCAGGCGATCGCCCTACTATCTACACCACAGCAACTTCTGTATTAATCTCTCTTTCAGTCATATGAACAGTTTTGGTAATCAACTCTGTTCGGCACAAAAATTTGGGGTTGGCTTTCCAATAATGTCACACGCCCCTAGAAACCGACTTTTAATGGGTTGTAGGGGAGGAGTAGTAGGTTCTGGATCAGTTAAAATTAGAAGTATAAGAAAAAATACATATGTTTTTACTGAAACAATTATTTTTATAGTAACATTAACTGTACATCTGAAATCAGAGAGAACTTATAGAATTATTAAATTCACTTGAATATAATATAAAAAGTTATATTTACTAAGCAAATCATTCGCAATCACAGTCTTCCGTATCTAAAACTAAAGTGTCATGACTCACGAGCAACGTTTGCTTCCGATATGTCGGATTTTGATAATTTTGCCTAGCATATGTCAACAAATTTTGTATTTTTTTTTTTTTTCTTATTTTATATTTTTTTTTGTAAACTTAACTCATTGGTATTAATTTTTTTAAAAAACCAATCCAAAACCACATTAGTTTTGCGATCGCCCTATAGCCAAACTCCAAGTATTTCTTCGTGTTGGAATTCAAAGGTTGTTGAAAATTACAAATATACTTAAATGGGGCAAAAACGGGCAAATGATACATACATGATTTTAAAGAACATACTCCAAACTTTCACCGAACATAAAAATCTGGAACAATACGGGACAATACACACAACTTTCACTCCACAGAACACAGGTAAATACGAAATTTTAGGTTAAAAAAGCTATTAAACAAAACTCCGCACTATACAGATATGAGACAATAAAACACGTTTTTCTTTGTTAAGTTCAAAAATAGAAACCTATCTTATATTCCTCCATTATAAATTTATTCACTTTTTTCCTTTTTTAACTATTATCACACAGCTGATTTCTTACAATATTTTACTCAGCTGTTTACAAGTTTGTTGTTGCTTCAGAAGCATCATGTTTGACAGCTCATATTTAGAACAGGGTTGTAATATCCAAATAATTTTTTGTATATTTTATACCACTGAAATGTATTAATTAATACTACATACCTATTTTTTTTTTTAATTTAGAAAAAAAAAATTTAGGATTTATGCCAAAAAATTTGAATTTCAGACCATAGTGCAGTGGCAAAAGTAGGGGTGGTTGGGTGGGAGGATTTATGAAGGTTAATAGCTTCGCGCATTGAACATTTGTGTATAGTTTTAATTTTGAGGATTTCTTTAGATTTTGGACAAGCGTTAGAACATGAGTGGTGGTCACCATCACAGTTGGCACATTTTACTCTGTAGCATTGAGTAGGCATGGGTAACACTGCGCTGCGCGGCGCAATTGCGCTAACACCAACCCTCGCGTTATTGCGCTAACTTCGATTTGGGAAATGCGCCAACTCAATATAGCGCCAACTCAATTTTGTAGTATAAAACCGACTCAATTTCGTGCGTAGCACCAATATAGCGCTAGGGTAAAATGGCGCAACCACAACGCCAATAACAGCACCATAGTATATGTATATGTATGACACCGTCACAATTATATATGCTTGATAGTGATCTATCTATGTGACTCTAATTTCCAGCATATTTTCACAAATATACGGAATATGTTTCCATATGATTATGAAAAATTAAATTAATTGTGCCCTCGTATATGTAAGCAGAATTGCGCCAAAAGAAATAAAACGGGGATGGTGAACAGTAACAAGCGAAAAAATTTTATTTATCGATTATTCCATGACAATTGCGCTAAAGGTGTTATTGCGCCAGTACCGTGAGTTGGCGCCACGAGTAGCGCTGGAGTTATTGTATCAGCGCCAAAAAAATTGCGCCATTACCCATGGCTAGCATTGAGCAGGAGAGGAGTGGTTTGGGGGAAGGTTGAAGATTACGCAGGAGGGAGTGCCGTTACAACGTTCGGTGGTGTGACCTAATAGCTGACAACCCTTACAACGCATGGGATTGGGATAATAGGGACGGACATCGAGGATATGCCAGGCTACTTCAATGCGATTAGCTAGGGTATATTTGTCAAATGTAAGTAACAAAGCACCTGTTGTAATACGAGAATTATTACTTAATTTAGTAAACTTATGTACAGCAATAACGCCTTCATCTTTGAGTCCTATTATTTCTTCATCAGGTAGTTGGCAGATAAATGGGGCGTAGATTGTACCCTTGACGGAGTTTAGGAATCCATGTAAAGAAATATCAACCACCAAAACTAGGAATATTTTTTGTGGATAGAAATATATCTGCATTTTTTTTTATTTTTTACGAGGAGGAGTAGGCCGCCATCTCTGAGACTTGAGACTTTATTTACCTCTTTACTTATGGCTTGAATACCTTTGTTAACGGCGAAGCAATATGTTGAAGCAACTGGTCTTTTTGGATCTTGAGATTTCATGATGAGGTATTTGGGATCGTCCTTTTTTGTTGTTGGGAGTTCCGGGAAAATATCGAGTGTTGTTGGTGTTGGCTTTTTTCTCTTCGTTTTTGGGGATGGAGATAATAGGGCAAACCTATTATCCCCGAGCTTGGTGGCCCCTGGGGGCATTTTGATAGATGTGATTTTATTTAATTAATTATAGCGTAATATGCAAATAAAAGAAATACAGAAAAAATAACGGAATATTATTCACAGCTTTGTAAAGTAACTATCGGTTGTTCAGCGAGTGTATATATGTATATGCACAAACGAAAAAATACGACCGTACGGTTTGATAGCTCGGTAGCGAAATGCATAGTCGACTTAAAACAGTTTTATCACTAAAACAACGTTTTAACTTTAAAATGAGGTGAACGTTATTTCAAAATCTTTAAATATTCTTCTAAGCTGAAAATTCGTCGCGAAAAACTATAAAAATAGAAAGAGTGCGTGAATTCAATAAAAATTGAATAAATAAAACGTAAAAAGAAGACATTTTAATAAATATGTTCGGAAATAGCTGAATTTTTCAAGAATTTGCTAAGTATTTTAGACTATGCTATCCCGGGACGGAGAGCAAAGGTATATAGAAGCCGATGGGATCCGTTCCAAATGGAGGAAGAGGAATTTTATTGCTTTGATAAGGCCACAGTGGAATATTTTATAGATACTAAGGAGCCTGTCAGTAATAGGGGACTTCCAATCTCAACCGAATTGAAAGTTCTGACTAAATTACGATTTTTAGGTCGAAATATTCATCAGAGTGACATACATACATAGGTTAGGTGGTACTAAATGCTTGCCCGCAGACAAGCTTTTTCTCTTGAGATGCAGTTTGGTTCACGAGCTATTTTTGTTCCCTAAAATCGCAAGTTTATTTTTATTTATATCAAAATTTAACTCAAAATAAGAAATAAAATTTGCGAAATCGCTTACTTATTTCTTTGTGAATTTAAAGGTTGACACAGGATAAACTTTTAAACCTCTCGAAATTTCATAAAATAACAGAGCGATTCTTATTATTTTTTATGGGTAACACTGTTTCGGTTCATTTTAGCGAAAACGTTGTTCTAACTCGTCTATGACACACCACTATTTTAAACGTCGTTCTAGATTTAACACCGATTTTAAATAAAATCGATTTTAGTGAACGACTATGACTACGGCCCCCAGTATTTGGTTTAATTAATTGGAAAATTTTGTTAAATTACAACTCGTATGGCAGGCGATCGCCCTACTATCTACACCACAGCAACTTCTGTATTAATCTCTCTTTCAGTCATATGAACAGTTTTGGTAATTAACTCTGATTATAACATACTTAAAAGTGCATATATTTTTAATTTAAAAACGGTAAAGTGCTTTACCCCTTTTCCAAAATGATTAATGCATTTGATTTATATTTCAAAAGTGTATACACTAATCAAAATTGAGCATTTTAGCTATAATAGTTAGGAAAATGCTGAAATTTCAAAAATACCGTTATATGGGAGGTAGGCGTATTTGTGGGTGGATTTTGTTCAAGTTTTCACAGTTTACTAATTTCAACCAAAAAATCTTAAGTTCCGAGTTTCAAGATTCTAGCTCAATTATTACTATTTTTGGCCGCGTTTGTATGGAGGTGCCCCCACTGTGTGGCGGTATGAAAAATTTCACAGTAGAAATTGATTAAAGCAGATATAAAAAAGTTATACATCGTTGAAAGAAGAATTAGTCAGAGATTATATCGAAATATCTTAGCATATACACTGGTTAACAAATTATTCGAAAAAACCGTGCTTAAATATGAAAAAATTTAAAAAAATTGAACAAAAAATTTAATTTTTGAGATTGTTTTACAGTTCCTCTTGAATTTATCAAGATACATTAAAAATTAATATATCGATAGAATCGTATTAAGCAGGATTTCTAAGCTTATGGAAAAAATCTGAAAAATCGTAGAAATTTCTAAAAGTGGATTAAAAATTTCAAAGCGAGTTATAGAAGATTTTGAGGAGATTTCTAAGTGTACTGTTCTGTAGCCAACCAATTTTAGTGTAAAAGTGAAATTCTCAATGCTGTGAAAAATTCCGTCGATTTTACAAATTTTTTTCTGTAGGGTGTTTGCCATATATGTACGTGAGACCGTTCCAATTAAAATTTCCGAAAAGCCAATGAAAATTCTCAAAAAGTTGAATGTTGCATATTATTATATTAAAATTGAATGAGCTGCAAAATTGCATACTCAAAAATCTCCTAAAAAAATGTAGCTTTAGAATTCTTAGCCCCTTTTTATGATAAGTATTTTCTTCACCTTGAAAAATTGGAAATACTAAAAATACTACCTAAAAGGTTAACAATAATCGCTAATAAATATCTCTAGAAATATAAACATTAAAATCAAATATAAAACACAAAAAAGAAAATTATTGTAGGTACATATGAAAAACCCTGTATCTAGTAGTGAAGTGCGGCTTTGTGCGACGTAATTTTTTGTCGGCAAAATACTAATTGTACTAGATATCATGTCCGAGGGTTAATTTGACTGAGTCTGACAGAGCAACATAACAAAATCAATTTTGAACATGAAAAAGAATGATAATTGTTTTTAAAATATCCCAACTTTAAAAGCTTAAAACTATAAACTTAGAATTATTAGAAATCAAGGATATTATTGAAAAGTGTTAATGATTACTTGAAGCTTTAGGATCCATCACGATTACTTAAATGAAATGTTTTAATATTCACGTTGAAACAAGCACTTAAAAATATGTAAAAAAAAACTAAAAATTTAGATATGCTAAGTTTCGACCATCTGGGAGCAAGTGCAGAGTATGGGGTCGGGAAAAAAGCGATGAATTTTTGTTCCCCAGTCTATTTCCGATATGTGGGTATGTTTTTTTCTGTAATTGTAACAACTTCACAAAATTCAATTTTGGCCGCATTGAAAATCTACCTATGCGCATGTGTTGATAGGATACGCAGAAATATAGTTATCGGGCCAAATATGCCTTAACCTATTAAGGGCTCATATCTCAAAAACTGCACGTACGATTCAAAAAAGTTGTTATCATTCTTTTATCAGGGCTGCACAAAAATATCGACTTTTTTGTTGAGCTGTGTTATCAACGCTTCTGTTATGTCTACAATCAACGCTCCGCCTTCCACTGCATCCCTTGCTGTTACAAGTTTGCCTGATGCTTTTATTGGAAATGCAATTGATCAGTCGCCTAATGCTGTAAACAACTCAAATAGCTGGAAAACTGTGGACCATAAAAATAAGAACAGGAAATTGGTGCATGGTCGAAATGAGAATTCAGAGTTAGGAGTCATTAATTGGAAATGGGTGCATTTATCCTCATTTATGCCAACTGTGTCAGAAGATAATATCATTAATTATGTATGTCATAAAACATGCACATTGCCTGCCGTAATTTTTTTTTTGTGGCCGCTGTGGTGCAGTGGGTAGAGTGCTCGCCTGCTATGCCAGAGGTCTCGGGTTCAAACCACGGTCCGAGCCAAACAAATTTTTCTAATTAGTAAAAATCCAATTATTGGGTTTTTTAAGAGCAGCGGTCACCTCTCGGCAGTGGGCGGCATACCCTCCGAGAGTATTTCTGCCATGAAAAAGCTTCTCACAAAAAATGCATTCGCCGTTCGGAGCCGGCATAAAACTGTAGGTCCACCCAATTAGTAGGAAAAACAAAAAGGAGCACACCTCGAATTGGGAGAGAAGCTCGGCCATAAAACTCGTCAGAGTTATAATAGCGCCATTGTATTATTATTATTATTAATTTTTTTTTTCTCGGATATAGTTTTTATTGTATCATTCTTGCAGAATATGACAATTTTTATAGAATCTTAACATAGAATACAATGACGTTATTGTTGTTGTTGTTGTTATAGCAGTACTAAGCCCTGCTTAGTCGGCACGATAGGCTCATAGATTGTCGTCAGGCTCACTTAACGGGAGGCCCAGGAATGAGGCAGCATTTTTTGGGCTAGTCCATAGGGACAGGGGGGTTATGTGAGTAGGTTTGAGTGGACATGAGAAGAGATGCTGTGTGTCATGCGGCGTCTCTCCACATGCCGGACATGTATTAGGTATTTCCGGATTGATTCTGGCCCTATATGAGTTCAGGCGGCTGCAAAAGCCTGATCGTAGTTGCGCTAGGGCGACGCGTGTTTCTCTCGGCAGCTCCAATTCTTCTTCTGTTATGGGGGGTGGTTGGTCTCTCAATATTCTCTATGACTGACGGACTGAAACGAATGTGGTGATGGTGTCGGTATGTATCTCCTTTAATGCCTGCCTGTAAGCCGTTGGGTCTAATGGTTGTTTTATGTATTTTTCAACCTCTGGGGTGAGGTCGAGAAGATGTCTCCTGATGTGCCGGGGAGGCGGTTCCGGTTCTAGCAGGTGGCTGTTAGGATTGTCCCTGCAAGAACTGCTCGCTAAGCATGGTGTTGTGTTCTAAGACCGGGAGTATATTAGCCATCAGGAGATTGCCTGTGGCAGTTCTGAGGGCAGAGTTTTGGCAGGCCTGGAGTTTCTGCCATTGTGTTCTTGAAGTCCCCGGCGACCATATTGGCGATGCATAATTGAGGACCGGCCGGCCGATTGCTTTATATGTTGCTATTATTGTTTCTTTCACAGCTATTCTACAATCCCTCGGAACTCCGATCGCGGCGACGTCGACTGCTACGACAAAACGAAAATTGGTATTCTGGTTTACGACGTTTCGAACATAAGTGTTGTTAAGTGTTAAACTATGTTCGAATCAGTGTTAGGTAGCGTTTATGCTAAATAATATGTATTATTTGACAGCGCATTTGTATTTTTGACAGCAAATTTATATTTTCAGTAAGTTTTAGATTAAATTTTCAGAAAGAATATATTAAATGGTTAAAACTGGATTCCATTCCTGCAACAGCTTATTTAGTGGAAAAATAAATGGAAGAACAAAGGAATTTGGACATTAATTTTAATTCAATTTTTTAAAATATTGCTTTCTATTATAAAAAAAAAGTGACAACATATATGAAAACGGCATTTATAGAATACTGTCACCAAGTTTCATGCGATAATACCTTGTAATTCGGAAATTAACACCGGCTAAGCTTGGATAGAATGAACCAATTTTATTTATTTACAAACTACTGCGAATTTTTCAGTGAAACTTTCAGGAAATATTCTTTGGATGATAATTCATCTACCTTCAACGCTTTCAACTATTATTAAATTATAATATTAAAGTTCTCCAAAAGGAGAATCCTGCCGGCTGAGGATTTTTTAAAGCGCGCCCAAAGGCCGGTGACACAAAGAAGTCTTCTACACACACATTGCTTTAACAAGGAATATCTCTTGCGCTATAATCGTTTTTAATTTACTACCGGGGAAAGGAGTGATATCGGTCGATATGAGTCTCCTTTGTTGGCAGGTTTCCCCGGTTTGAGTAAGGGGACCATCCTTGCCATCTTCCAGATGTTGGGGATGACAAGGGTGTTCAGAGACAAATTGAGTACCTCCGTCAGGAATCTTACCCCATTCGGTCCTAAGTGTTTTAGCATCAACATGGATATGCCGTCAGGTCCGACTGATTTTGAAGCTTTAGCATTCTTTATAGCCTCCTGAATCTCCCTGGTTGAGAGAGCAAGTGGTGCGTCATTATTCGACTTTTTACGCAGCCGTCTGAGGATTCGCGTTTGGCCCTATCCACCGAAGGATGCGGTAAGAACTGCCGGCCAAAAAGGCTCGCACATCTCTTCGGGTCCGACTCAACATTATCTCCAAAGATAATGGACACTTTGTCCTTATGTTTAGTCGGGTTGGATAGGGCTTTTACGGTATTCCAGAGCTTGCTCGCCCCGCCTGAGAGATTACAATACCACTCACTCCACTTTTGCCGTTTGTGCTCATCTACCAGTTTCCGAATTTCCCGGTTGAGGTTCTTTATGCGGGGGTCTCCCGGGTCGGATTGGCGGACTTGGTCTCGCTCCTGGGCCAGAGCAGAGGCTTCACCTGGGAAGTTTGGTCGGATCACTTCTATCCTTCCTGCCGGGATGAAGCGTGCAGAGGCTTTGGCAATGACCTTGCGCAATTTGTGTTCTCCGCGAAGCACATCGGTTGGGGTGGGGAGAGCTCCAAAGATGCTCTCTTTATGTTTTGTAAAACTGTCCCAGTCCGCTTTTTTAAAGTTTATGTACGTCTGTTTGTCCGTTGTAATGAAGTCAGCTGGCGTCTCTATTGAGATGATTATGGGAAGATGGTCTGATGCTAATGTCAGCGTCGGTCGCCAATTGACGCTGTTTATCAGACTTGCGCTAACGATGGTGATGTCTGGCGAGCTGCTGCAGTTTCGCATAATCCGTGTGGGGGCGTCGTCGTTCATCGCACTGAATGTCGAGTCGTCTATCTGTTCTGCGAGATAATGCCCCCTCCGATCTATAGGCAGATATGAGTGCCAAAGATCGTGATGTGCATTGAAGTCGCCTACTATCATGCGGTTATCCCCATTCAATAGCGTGCTAATGTTGGGTAGATAATCCGCAGGACAGCAGGCGGCAGGGGGTATATAAACATTGAATATCTCGAGAACTGCATCGCCGGATCGGATGGCTATGCCCTGACATCAAGGGTAGCGTCCCTGCGGTCGATGTCCGGTTCGATAAGACGATATTGTACCGCGTTGTGCGTGATAAACGCGAGGCCTCCACCGTTACCTCTAGCGCGGTCCTTTCGGTGGATGTTATAACCAGCATGGCTGACTAGAGCTGAGTTTGAATTCAGCTTAGTTTCTTGGACCGCGGCTATAGGGTCGCCATGCCTATTCATGAAGTCTGTAATCTCTGTGATCTTTCCCGTTAACCCGTTGCAGTTCAATTGAAGAAGCTTGAAGCTGCGAAGGGGGGTGGGTGTAACTCTCGGGGTTAGGGACTGCTGCACATTGCTGAAAAGGGGTGCTTGTGGCACTTGGGGTGGTGGTTGGGTCCCAGTTGTTGGTTGTGGCTGTCTAGTTTGGCAGCACGGAGCAGTGTATGCAGCAGTCCAAGCACTCGTCGTGCGTAGCCCGGAACATCTTCGAAAGTGACACCAGCCTAAGCAGGAATTGCATTTGACTGATGTCACGTTTCTTGATATCCCGGACCGGCACACCGAGCAGAGAGTTAAGGATGCTGCAGGCTGGGAGTGTTGGTGCCAGCCTGATTCTGCCCAGGTCTGTGAAGTGGTGGTGATTGTTGAATGTTGTTGCCCCTGCTGCGCAATGCATAACTATGCTGTGTTGTTGCCGCCGGTGTCAGTTGCACATGAGGTGCTAAATGCACAGGTGGTGCGACATGTACTGGTGGTGTTGTGCGTATTGTCGCCGATGTTGTTGGGCGGGCGCAGCATGGGGCAATGAGATTGGTTGACCAATCTCTATGACTTGAAACCTGAGCAGCCTCTGAGGTGGCTCCACCCATTGCAGATGTTACATCTAACTGATGTTGCATTTGGGTGAAGTCTCCTCTGACACACGCAGCATGTGTATATGGGGCCAGGGTTTTGCTCGATTTCTGATGAAATCAATAATATTTTGAGCAATCCTGCTGCTAGGTATTGCTCCAGAGGACTTAATCTATGAGTTTTTCGTGCCGGTCTAAACAGGGTTAGACCGAAATAACAGCCCTTGGTCGGGGGAACCCCGAGTCATTCCGGTGCTTCAAATAACATATGGATGAAAATTTTATTTTATTTGATATAAAATAAATACTTATGAATACATTTATTATGTGTACCCAATAAACACAACGGATTCGCCTCGAATTCGCGTCGGATTCGCTTTCTCTGATTATTATATTATCGCGGCAATAGTTCGTGGCGATAGATCGGCGAATCCGAATTCGTAGGCATGTCACCTATCACTAGCGATTCGAGAATTTGTTCATTCTTGGATCGCTGGCGGATTCGAATTTTTTATCATTAGCGATTCGAGAATTTTTAATGTCTCTGATCGTTGGCGATTCGAAATTTGTTCAGATTTTTTTATAAATGGCGAAAAATTACAAGTTCAGCGTTTGGTTTACTGGCAATGGGTTAAATCCGTATTAAATAATACAAAGCACTTAAAATATTTTTATAAAGTAAGTTTAACTTTCATGAATAACAAAAGCTTTTCAATTTGTTTTTACATGGACGTTTTAATTCTAATAATTATTTTATATGAATTTTATATGAGCTATTGGCCAGTTTTATATTTAAGAAAAATTTAAAAAATTTTTTTGGTAGCAGTTATGGATCCAGTTATGGACCTAAGTTCGATTCTCGGTTGAGGCCGCTGGAAGAAGTCTGATGAGGGGATGTGGTGGTCTCCGAAATGGATCCATAACTTCTACTAAAAAGCTTTTCAAGTTCAGGTATAAATGTAAAATTTCAGAACTATCATCATTTTTTAGTGCAAAACAACTTTAGAAAAATTGAAAAAATTAATATCGCGAAAATTGATTTTCTCGAACTTGCCGCGAACTCGAGGCGAGTCCGCCGCGATATCATCCTCGCGTCTGTGTTTATTGGGTATGTGAATGTTTTTGTTTTTACTACGAGTATGTACGTTATTTTATTTTATATTCGTTCCTTATTCATTTTCATTATATATGTATTTTCCCGTCGGAATGGAATGGAATGGAATTCCAAGCAGCTGATTGTATAGTATTAAAAGTTCATACGGCCTGACAGGACAGGCTTATCGATGACACAATCGTGTGTTGCATTAGTAAGTGCTGTTGCAGCTTTCGGAATGGAAGGAATTCCAATAAACTGCGTGTATGAGCTTAGGAATTTTTACGGCCTAATGGGATAGGCTCGTCCGGAACACAATCATACATATGTTATACATGTGTATTAGTAAATGCTGTTGTAGCTTTCTGAATGGAAGGAATTTCAGTAAGCTGCTTTTTGTAATTTAGAGGTTTTACGGCCTAATAGGATAGGCTCTTCGAAGTTTTAATTTTAGTGGCTCTAGCCTTGGTCACAATTTAGCTGGATATCCTTTCTCTTTAACCGCCTGGGGTATCTCTGTTCTAACAGGCTTTTAGCCAGTAAGTTTGGATGATTGCCTAGTCTTGTGGTGTAGTTAGTTTGTATATTTCTTACTTCTTCAACAACTGTGTTAATCTTTAGATCCCTGTGTATAGCGGAATTTTTCACGTACCAAGGCGCCCGGCATATTGATCTTAATATCTTAGATTGTGCCGCTGTGGTGCAGTGGGTAGAGTGCTCGCCTGCTATGCCAGAGGTCTCGGGTTCAAACCACGTCCGGGCAAAAAACCAAAAAATTTTTCTAATTAGTAAAAATCCAATTATTGGATTTTTTTAAGAGCAGCGGTCACCTCTCGGCAGTGGGCGGCATACCCTCCGAGTGTATTTCTGCCATGAAAAAGCTTCTCACAAAAAATTCATTCGCCGTTCGGAGCCGGCATAAAACTGTAGGTCCACCCAATTAGTAGGAAAAACAAAAAAAGGAGCATACCTCGAATTGGGAGAGAAGCTCGGCCATAAAACTCGTCAGAGTTATAATAGCGCCATTGTATTATTATTATATTATCTTAGATTGTAGCCTTTGTATTCTTTCTAGACTAGATTTGGATGCTGAACCCCAAAGCTGTATTCCATATATCCCGGATGGTTTTATCACCATATTAAATAAAAGTATTTTGTTGTCTAGGCTTAATTTAGATTTTGGACCAATGACCCATTGTAAATTGTTTATTTTCAGCTTTGCTTGCATTATCTTATTATCAATATGATATTTCCAGGTAAGCCTTCTGTCTAAGGTAACACCAAGGTAGGTGACGTAATCGTTCGCACGACAGTCGGGCTAGTGTCAGAAGGGACTAGTACCCGAGCGTACCGGATTTATCCGGCAAAGGACTGTCACATTCCCTACACTCCCCAAAACCTTCGGGGAGTGTCTTGGTGGCTACAACAACAACAACCATTAATTGAGACAGAGGGGCAGGTATCTTTTTTTAGAGTAAAAGTGACTTGTACACACTTAGATTCATTGACCTTAATTCTCCAATCTGAAAGCCATTGTTCTACAATTCTTAGATGGCTTTGCAACCGTCTGGCAGCCGTTGAGGGATTTGAGTGCACACTAAGTATTGCTGTGTCATCCGCAAATGTTGAAGTAACGAGATTTTCATTAGTGGCGAAGATTGGAGAGCTTTCAGTGGTATAACTTTTTTGCCTTACTCGAAACTTTCTTCCCGTTAGAAAGTTCTCTAAAATAAGGCATATATTGTACGGAAGTGTACATACGTCTTATCTTAAATAATAGTCCTTCTAGCCATACCTTGTCGAAAGCTTGTGCTACGTCTAGGAACAGTGCAGTGCAATACTTTTTGGTTTCAAAAGCCGACCGTATTTGAGTTACTATTCTATGCACTTGCTCTATCGTACCGTGTTTCTCCCTAAAACCAAATTGGTGACTTGGTATTGTCCCGCGTGTGTCTAGGATGGGCTGCATTTTTTTCAGCAACAACTTTTCGAATAGTTTGGAAAATATTGAAATTAAGCTAATTGGCCTGTTTTTCCCTGGTTTTGGAATCATAATGATTTCGGAAAGTTTCCAATATTCAGGAAAGTAGTTTAGTCGCAGGAGACTATTGAAAACGTATAATAATAACTTGGTAGCAACTGGAGGGAATTGTTTTACCATTTCACCGGTTATTCTGTCGTGTCCGGGTGCCTTATTTTTCTGGATGTCGTTACAGATAACATTATTCAGGTCATTTTTGTTGAATTGGAGAGAGACTGTTGGTAAGCAAAGGGCATGGTCTGGGAGGAAATTGCTCCCTGGATTAGGAGTAAATACCCGCGAAAGGTGGGCTGCAAATGCGGTTCCTTTTTCCTGGTCGCTTCGAGCAAAGTCACCGTTTTCGATTCATACTGGAGGATCCTGCAAAACTAGCCTTTTGAAAGTTTTCAGTGACCGCCACAATGAGTAGTCTGTAGAAGATGTGGCTGTCAAGGACTTAATTCTGTTTTAGAAATCTGCTTCTTTTTATCCTGCAATAGCATCTGGAGCACTTTCGTGCATTTTTTCAGTTCGTATTTCAAAGTTGGCGAGCGTAACCTCTGCCAGTCTTTCCTAATTTGCCTTTTCTTGTGGATGAGATCGGTGATATCGTTTCCTTTGAAATAATTAGGGACACTCCTCTGGGTAGTGTTAGTCTGTGGGCGCGTTGATACCTTTGCTGCTACTTGAAGGACATTTGTGAAGTCAGTAATCGCGAAATCTACTTCGGCTGCTGATTTAAGGCTTGAATTTAAGTTAGTATGAGAACTGATACGCTTTTGTACTTAAGCCAGTTTGTAAAATTATTGGTTAAGCTCGAATTCAATTCGTTGAAAGATGGGATTATATCAATAGCGGTAACACAAGGAGAGTGATCAGATGATAGTTTGAAAGCCGATTTTATCTTAATTAATTCTCTTTCGATTCCACGAGTTACACCAAAATCTGTTAAGTCGGGAGTTTTGCTTCTATCAGTAGGCCAATATGTTGGCTGACCAGTGGAAATAATGTCTAGGTCATTGCTTAAAATTGCTTTGAATAGGGTTCTTTCCTTTGGTGTTATCAGTCTGGAACCCCAGAATGTATGTTTATCGTTATAATCACCTGCTGCAAGAAACCGTGGGCCAAACTTGGTAAAGAATTCGGTAAATTCAGAATCCCAATTTATATTGAAACGGGGAGGACAGTATATTGCAGTTACAGTGAGCCCACCAGAGCTATCTTCTACGTGCACTGATGTTGAGTGTATATAATTCCTGCAATAATCTCCCAGTAGATGATGTTTAATCCGTTTTCTAATAAGTATTCCGGTTCCATCTCTAGCTTTACCTTCGGGGTGCTTGGTGTCGTAGAACGCAAAGCCGTCAATACTAAAATTATTAAAGGCCGTCAAATGAGTTTCAGAGATTAGAAATATTTGGAGTTCATTCCGATGTTGGCTTAGGCCGTTAGCATTCCAAAAACCTATATTGAGTGAATTCATGGTCTTGTTAAGATTGTTTGTAATAGGAGGTTTTGGTTCCTAATTAATTCTTGCATCATATTTTGCATTGATTTCATGTGATCTTGCATCATTTGCACAAAACTGTTTAAGGTTTTTTCCAAGTTTGTAGATGGAGTCGGGGTCTCCTGAGTTTCAGGCTCCTCTATACCTTTGAGGGCTTGGGAATATGTCTTGAAATGACTCTGACGAACATTGTTATTGACCGTATTTGGAACATGTTGTGGTTTTGGAACTAGTTGGATCTTTGGGGTCGAGGCGCCACTAGTGGTTTTCTGAGTACTCTTTTCCTTTAAGGAAGTATACACCGGGCAGCCCCTGTAATTCGCAGTGTGATTTTCTCCGCAATTGCTACATTCCTTTAATTTCGAGTTGTCTCTTGGTTTCACACAATCCTTGGAGGTATGTAAATCCCCACATATAACACAAACACTAGGCAAGGTGCAGTATCGCTTAGTGTGCCCAAACTCCTGACAGTTGTGGCATTGTACAGGGCCTACCCGTTTGTGTGGTTCTTCCACCGAGATACGACGGTGCAGAAGGTACCGTAGGTTGTATATGGGATGTACATCTCTCTTCTTTAAGAGTTGGAACTCTGGATCTATTTCTACCCGAAACATTGGCTGTGGTATGTCCGATTTGTTTTTTATATTATGTACATATCGTACTTTAAACCCTTCTTCTTTTAAAGCATTCTCAATTTCAGTTGGACTTACGGAACTTTCCATTCCTTTCAACACAACAGACAATCCGCGGCTACTTTTCAGTTGGAATGTATAGAAAGACTTTTTGTTTTTTTTCAAAGTCGTTAATTATTTTACGGAAGTATTCCTCACCGTACGTTTATATTTTTACTTCCTGGATATTTCCCTTTTTAAGGGGTACAATGTGGAAATTCTTTTCCCCTATCAACACTATGAATTTGTTTACAAGTATGCCAGAACTTGGTTCTCTCCGGTAGATTGGTGGAGGTTTGGATTTTTTTGCGGTATTTCAGGAGTCTATATTATAAATTCGAGCAAAGAGGCTAAATGTGTTATTGGCTAGTGCTACTTTCTGTACATCTTTTGGTGGTTCTTCCACCGTGGAATTTTTTAAAACCTTATTTGTTTTACCACTTTTCTCCCGGGACCGCTTTCTTTTTACTAATATATAGCGGTCCATTCCGGTCTGAACCTTTTCGCCCACTTTTTGCATTTCACTACTCGTTTTAGAGGTAGATGCAGCTGGAATGGAATGGAATTCCAAGCAGCTGATTGTATAGTATTAAAAGTTCATACGGCCTGACAGGACAGGCTTATCGATGATACAATCGTGTGTTGCATTAGTAAGTGCTGTTGCAGCTTTCGGAATGGAAGGAATTCCAATAAGCTGCATGTATGAACTTAGGAATTTTTACGTCCTAATGGGATAGGCTCGTCCGGAACACAATCATACATATGTTATACATGTGTATTAGTAAATGCTGTTGTAGCTTTCTGAATGGAAGGAATTTCAGTAAGCTGCTTTTTGTAATTTAGAGGTTTTACGGCCTAATAGGATAGGCTCTTCGAAGTTTTAATTTTAGTGGCTCTAGTCTTGGTCACAATTTAGCTGGATATCCTTTCTCTTTAACCGCCTGGGGTATCTCTGTTCTAACAGGCTTTTAGCCAGTAAGTTTGGATGATTGCCTAGTCTTGTGGTGTAGTTAGTTTGTATATTTCTTACTTCTTCAACAACTGTGTTAATCTTTAGATCCCTGTGTATAGCGGAATTTTTCACGTACCAAGGCGCCCGGCATATTGATCTTAATATCTTAGATTGTAGCCTTTGTATTCTTTATAGACTAGATTTCGATGCTGAACCCCAAAGCTGTATTCCATATATCCCGGATGGTTTTATCACCATATTAAATAAGAGTATTTTGTTGTCTAGGCTTAATTTAGATTTTGGACCAATGACCTATTGTAAATTGTTTATTTTCAGCTTTGCTTGCATTATCTTATTATCAATATGATATTTCCAGGTAAGCCTTCTGTCTAAGGTAACACCAAGGTAGGTGACGTAATCGTTCGCACGACAGTCGGGCTAGTGTCAGAAGGGACTAGTACCCGAGCGTACCGGATTTATCCGGCAAAGGACTGTCACATCCCCTACACTCCCCAAAACCTTCGGGGAGTGTCTTGGTGGCTACAACAACAACAACCATTAATTGAGACAGAGGGGCAGGTATCTTTTTTTTAGAGTAAAAGTGACTTGTACACACTTAGATTCATTGACCTTAATTCTCCAATCTGAAAGCCATTGTTCTACAATTCTTAGATGGCTTTGCAACCGTCTGGCAGCCGTTGAGGGATTTGAGTGCACACTAAGTATTGCTGTGTCATCCGCAAATGTTGAAGTAACGAGATTTTCATTAGTGGGCAAGTCACTTGTGAATATTAAATATAGAATGGGTCCCAAAACACTACCTTGTGGAACTCCGGCGAAGATTGGAGAGCTTTCAGTGGTATAACTTTTTTGCCTTACTCGAAACTTTCTTCCCGTTAGAAAGTTCTCTAAAATAAGGCATATATTGTACGGAAGTGTATGTCTTATTTTAAATAATAGTCCTTCTAGCCATACCTTGTCGAAAGCTTGTGCTACGTCTAGGAACAGTGCAGTGCAATACTTTTTGGTTTCAAAAGCCGACCGTATTTGAGTTACTATTCTATGCACTTGCTCTATCGTACCATGTTTCTCCCTAAAACCAAATTGGTGACTTGTTATTGTCCCGCGTGTGTCTAGGATGGGCTGCATTTTTTTCAGCAACAACTTTTCGAATAGTTTGGAAAATATTGAAATTAAGCTAATTGGCCTGTTTTTCCCTGGTTTTGGAATCATAATGATTTCGGAAAGTTTCCAATATTCAGGAAAGTAGTTTAGTCGCAGGAGACTATTGAAAACGTATAATAATAACTTGGTAGCAACTGGAGGGAATTGTTTTACCATTTCACCGGTTATTCTGTCGTGTCCGGGTGCCTTATTTTTCTGGATGTCGTTACAGATAACATTATTCAGGTCATTTTTGTTGAATTGGAGAGAGACTGTTGGTAAGCGAAGGGCATGGTCTGGGAGGAAATTGCTCCCTGGATTAGGAGTAAATACCCGCGAAAGGTGGGCTGCAAATGCGGTTCCTTTTTCCTGGTCGCTTCGAGCAAAGTCACCGTTTTCGATTCATACTGGAGGATCCTGCAAAACTAGCCTTTTGAAAGTTTTCAGTGACCGCCACAATGAGTAGTCTGTAGAAGATGTGGCTGTCAAGGACTTAATTCTGTTTTAGAAATCTGCTTCTTTTTATCCTGCAATAGCATCTGGAGCACTTTCGTGCATTTTTTCAGTTCGTATTTCAAAGTTGGCGAGCGTAACCTCTGCCAGTCTTTCCTAATTTGCCTTTTCTTGTGGATGAGATCGGTGATATCGTTTCCTTTGAAATAATTAGGGACACTCCTCTGGGTAGTGTTAGTCTGTGGGCGCGTTGATACCTTTGCTGCTACTTGAAGGACATTTGTGAAGTCAGTAATCGCGAAATCTACTTCGGCTGCTGATTTAAGGCTTGAATTTAAGTTAGTATGAGAACTGATACGCTTTTGTACTTAAGCCAGTTTGTAAAATTATTGGTTAAGCTCGAATTCAATTCGTTGAAAGATGGGATTATATCAATAGCGGTAACACAAGGAGAGTGATCAGATGATAGTTTGAAAGCCGATTTTATCTTAATTAATTCTCTTTCGATTCCACGAGTTACACCAAAATCTGTTAAGTCGGGAGTTTTGCTTCTATCAGTAGGCCAATATGTTGGCTGACCAGTGGAAATAATGTCTAGGTCATTGCTTAAAATTGCTTTGAATAGGGTTCTTTCCTTTGGTGTTATCAGTCTGGAACCCCAGAATGTATGTTTATCGTTATAATCACCTGCTGCAAGAAACCGTGGGCCAAACTTGGTAAAGAATTCGGTAAATTCAGAATCCCAATTTATATTGAAACGGGGAGGACAGTATATTGCAGTTACAGTGAGCCCACCAGAGCTATCTTCTACGTGCACTGATGTTGAGTGTATATAATTCCTGCAATAATCTCCCAGTAGATGATGTTTAATCCGTTTTCTAATAAGTATTCCGGTTCCATCTCTAGCTTTACCTTCGGGGTGCTTGGTGTCGTAGAACGCAAAGCCGTCAATACTAAAATTATTAAAGGCCGTCAAATGAGTTTCAGAGATTAGAAATATTTGGAGTTCATTCCGATGTTGGCTTAGGCCGTTAGCATTCCAAAAACCTATATTGAGTGAATTCATGGTGTTGTTAAGATTGTTTGTAATAGGAGGTTTTGGTTCCTAATTAATTCTTGCATCATATTTTGCATTGATTTCATGTGATCTTGCATCATTTGCACAAAACTGTTTAAGGTTTTTTCCAAGTTTGTAGATGGAGTCGGGGTCTCCTGAGTTTCAGGCTCCTCTATACCTTTGAGGGCTTGGGAATATGTCTTGAAATGACTCTGACGAACATTGTTATTGACCGTATTTGGAACATGTTGTGGTTTTGGAACTAGTTGGATCTTTGGGGTCGAGGCGCCACTAGTGGTTTTCTGAGTACTCTTTTCCTTTAAGGAAGTATACACCGGGCAGCCCCTGTAATTCGCAGTGTGATTTTCTCCGCAATTGCTACATTCCTTTAATTTCGAGTTGTCTCTTGGTTTCACACAATCCTTGGAGGTATGTAAATCCCCACATATAACACAAACACTAGGCAAGGTGCAGTATCGCTTAGTGTGCCCAAACTCCTGACAGTTGTGGCATTGTACAGGGCCTACCCGTTTGTGTGGTTCTTCCACCGAGATACGACGGTGCAGAAGGTACCGTAGGTTGTATATGGGATGTACATCTCCCTTCTTTAAGAGTTGGAACTCTGGATCTATTTCTACTCGAAACATTGGCTGTGGTATGTCCGATTTGTTTTTTATATTATGTACATAATAATAATAATAATATAATACAATGGCGCTATTATAACTCTGACGAGTTTTATGGCCGAGCTTCTCTCCCAATTCGAGGTGTGCTCCTTTTTGTTTTTCCTACTAATTGGGTGGACCTACAGTTTTATGCCGGCTCCGAACGGCGAATGCATTTTTTTGTGAGAAGCTTTTTCATGGCAGAAATACTCTCGGAGGGTATGCCGCCCACTGCCGAGAGGTGACCGCTGCTCTTAAAAAACCCAATAATTGGATTTTTACTAATTGAAAAATTGTTTTGGTGTTTGGCTCGGACCGTGGTTTGAACCCGAGACCTCTGACACAGCAGGCGAGCACTCTACCCACTGCACCACAGCGGCCCATTATGTACATATCGTACTTTAAACCCTTCTTCTTTTAGAGCATTCTCAATTTCAGTTGGACTTACGGAACTTTCCATTCCTTTCAACACAACAGACAATCCGCGGCTACTTTTCAGTTGGAATGTATAGAAAGACTTTTTGTTTTTTTTTTTTTCAAAGTAGTTAATTATTTTACGGAAGTATTCCTCACCGTACGTTTGGATTTTTACTTCCTGGATATTTCCCTTTTTAAGGGGTACAATGTGGAAATTCTTTTCCCCTATCAACACTATGAATTTGTTTACAAGTATGCCAGAACTTGGTTCTCTCCGGTAGATTGGTGGAGGTTTGGATTTTTTTGCGGTATTTCAGGAGTCTATATCATAAATTCGAGCAAAGAGGCTAAATGTGTTATTGGCTAGTGCTACTTTCTGTACATCTTTTGGTGGTTCTTCCACCGTGGAATTTTTTAAAACCTTATTTGTTTTACCGCTTTTCTCCGGGACCGCTTTCTTTTTACTAATATATAGCGGTCCATTCCGGTCTGAACCTTTTCGCCCACTTTTTGCATTTCACTACTCGTTTTAGAGGTAGATGCAGCTGTTGCGTTCTTTGAATTCCCTAAGGATTGGGATGGAGGAAATTTCGGAATATTTACTGGAATAGCGGGTGAGCAGGATCGTGCTCTTTGATCGTTTGTTTTATCTGTAGGCACCTTTAGGTTATTTTCATTGGTACTGCACTTCAGTGTGAAATACCCATTGTTCCTCAATCTGTTAATGTTAGAGTGAGTGCCTGTATCACTCATGTATTTTATTTTAATTTATATTATTTTGGTTTGTTTTATATTATTTATTTTATTTTATTTTTATTTTATTTTACTTTACTTTATTTTATTTCATTTCATTTATTTAAATTTTGAAAAGAGCTTTTCGGCCGATGAAAAATAAAAGGCAAATTTATATTCCCTTCATTCTCCTACGCGTATTCTCGTCTTCATCAGGGAGTTTAATTTTTTTATTTGAAAAGACATTAAAAAATATATACACAACATATTATTACAACGAAATTAACAATCACATTATGAGTTATACATAAATTACATACTTAAATTATACAAAAATTATAAAAATTGTTCACTTACAGACATTTAAAGAATTTAAACGAAAACCACAACACATCTATCTTTTTACAATATTTTCGCGCAACTACATATTTATACATATACATATGTACATACATACATACATACCTACATACATACATACATACATATATAATTATTTTTGACATTTATTTTGTTTCTTTATTATATTTCTGTAGGCGCAATTGATTTTGTCAACATCTTCTTTAAAATTCATAGCGTCCTGTATTCGTTGTTGTATGCGCAGATTCTCCAGTGTCAGCCTTGTTTTTGTTCGTCTCTCTATGTCCAATATTTTCGCGTTGTCAAAGTCCGCTGTGTGACCATTGTTTGTCAAGTATTGTGCTAATGCTGTTGTTGTCTTTTTGTTTCTAGCGTCTGTTTTATGCTCTCCTATTCTAACGCCTAGTGCTCGTTTCGCGGTACCTATATATCGCCCGTTTTATGCAATAGGGATTTAACTCGAAATTTTCGATTTCTGGGATTTTGCCATATATTTCAATAACTGGGTAGTGCCTTTGAGTCTAGTCTTATAAAAATACTCAAAAAGATAAAAATGGCGGAAATAAAAGTGATTTTGTAGTTAGCAGTAGAAGGAAACTATTTGAAATTATAAAACTTTATTTGCGTTTTCCCAAAAAAATTGTTTTTTGAGTTAAATCCCTATTGCATAGAACGTGCGATATGTTTTGTTACATCGCTCGTCATTATTGCCTTTACATTTAATTTCGTAAACTACGTTTGTGTTGTTGCTCTTTGGTAACTTTGTCTTTTGTCTTACTGAATATTTGGTTGTGTGCGATTTGGTTTATGTGCGAATATTAATTTGTCATTATGTATGCATTTTTGTAATGTTTTATTATCTGTTAAACCCTTTATTTTTCATCGGCCAAAAGCTCTTTTCAAAATTTAAATAAATATTGAAATTTATGGCCTATCACTAATACAAATTCATTTCATTTCGTTTTATTTTATTTTATTTTATTTTATTTTATTTTTATCTTTACTTTATTTTATTTTAATTTAATTTTATTTTACTTTATTTTTATTTTATTTTATTTTATTTCGTTTTAATTAAAATGTATTGTTTATACGTATGTACATATATGTATAACTGCAGTTGGAATAGTGCAGATCTCTGCACTTTGGACAGCACAGCGGATACTGGTGCTACGCTACCTACCGGCCAATAGTATAAACTCAATATCGGCAGTACGAAAGTTGACAGCTGCAACCTGCTGATCTGCACAGCTGATATTGAAGAATTGTCGGCAATGCAGTTCACCGGAAATGTCACACCAGCTGATCCGACCTTCAAGCGAATTTGACAGCGCCACCTGCCGGTACAGCACTTCAGATGTAACCCTGCACGGGACAAAAAGTTTCAGTATATATGTACGTACGTATTTATTTATGTATTTATATTTATATATGTATATATGTATGTATATACCGAAAAGTATTTATTGAAACTAAATAGTTTTAAAGTACTTATCTTTTTGGTTTTTTTTTCACAAATTCGTCGGAGGGAAATCGCTTCCTAAGTCTCGGCACCGATTTTATCAAAAACCCGATTAAAAAATCGAGTAGAAACGAAAATTTACAATAAAAATCACGGCATTGACCGCAAGCACATTGCCTGCCGTAAATTGGTAAAAAATGGTACATCACTGGATGATCTTCATAGCCCTTCTATTATAGACTGTTAGATCCGGATGTTTGGTCCCCTGATATTAATGTGCGTCCCTTTCGTATGAAATCAGTTTTATCGACAGTATTCTTAGTGTTAACCTTACACAGATTAACTCTATTTTCAATAGTCTCTCAAAATTGCTTGGCCTTGTGTTTGTAGATGATAACTTAATATCCAAGCTCTCTGAAAGTGACTTCCCACTTAGTACTTATGATAAACATCATGTCCCTATTGGCATTTCTTTGGAGTTTTTTGATACAATACCTGAACACATTGAAATTAATCCTTCTTGTAATTTCCGTGACCCCAATGTTTAAATGTTGCTATTGATAGTATAGACTGGGCCGATCTATTTAGTAATAATGACGTTAGTATTTGTTTCGATAGTTTTTTAACTAAATTGTTTGATATTTTTTCTTGTAGCCTACCACTGCTTCGCCCCAAAACGTACAAACTTCCTTGGCACAGTAAAACGCAAAAAAAAAATATGAGAAATCATGCCTACAAACTTCATAAAGCTGATTCCAATAATACTGACTTAAAGGAGCGATACCTTAATCAATCTAGAGATTTTAATATATTAAATAAATTTATTTAAGTAGAATCGAAGCTGGGATTAAAAATGATCCGAATAGTTTTTGGAACTTTATTCGTTCAAAACGCGGTTGTTCAAATATTACATCTTGTATGTTCTTTAATGGAAACTGCGCCCATTCGCCTTCTGACACTGTAGAATTTTACGCTGATTTTTATACTCAGCTGTACTAGTACACAGAGTATTATAGTTTTGATTTCCTAACGGTGGATTGTAACAGAATGAAATAATCGAGATAGATATAGACTTATGTATATCAAAATGATCAGGGTGAAAAGAGAAATCGATTGAGCCATGTCCGTCCGTCTGTCCGTCTGTGCGCACGATAACTCGCGCAAAAATTGAGATATTTTGATGAAATTTGAAATGTAAGTTGGTATCAAGACAGGAACGGATGGTATTGAAAATGGGCGAAATCGGACCATGACCACGCCCACCTCCCCTATATAGTAAAAATCGGAAATTTTGTATCTCAGTCACTAATAGAGCTAGAGTGATAAAATTTCACACACGTATTGAGCTCAGGCCCTTATGAAGAAATATGGTGAAATTTTGGAAAATGGGCGGTGCCACGCCCACTTATTAAGGGGCAAACATTGAAAGTTTTATGAGTCATAACTCAGAAACCGTTGAAGATATATCGATGAAATTTGTAGGCGTGATATACTTACTTAGGCAAAGGTTTGGACGAAAAATTGCCAAAATCCGTTGACGACCACGCCCACTTTTATATATGGGTATTATAAAGTGACCTAATAAAAACATTTTAAGCGATCTCTGTCAAATATAAAGATATATCATTGAAATTTTATGGAAGGTGTCCAACTATGGACATAAAACAAAAAATAGAAAAATTTTGGAAAATGGGCGTGGCATCGCCTCCTTTTAGAAGCAGGAATATACGAGATTTCTGAGCCCATAACTCGACAAATAATCGATATATTATGACGAAACTTGGTCTATACACTTTCACTACTTGTAGTAATACATGTCCAAAATTTTAGCGAAATCGGTTGACGACCACGCCCACTTTTATATCTGGGTATCATAAAGTGGCCTAATAAAAACATTTTAAGCGATATCTTTGTCAAATATAAAGATAATTCATTGAAATTTTGTGGCATGAGTTCTACAATAGATCGGAAACAAAAAATAGAAAAATTTCGGAAAATGGGCGTGGCACCGCCTCTTTTAAGAAAAAGGAATCAACGAGATTTCGGAGCCCATAACTCGACAAATAATTGAGATATTATGACGAAACTTGGTTTATACACTTTTATAACTGGTGTTAATAGACACGCAAAAATTTATTGAAATCGGTTTATGACCACGCCTACTTTTTAACAAAGATATTTCTGGAACACCCTTTGGGAATTTGTAACAAGACTTCTTTGTAACTAGAAGTCATAAAGGAATGAAATTTTGCATATTCATATGCTTAGTTGGATGACTGATAAAAATGTTGAAAATGGGCGTGGCTACGCCCACTTTATGCGGCACTCGCTTTATATAAAATACACCCTATATCGAACAAACGCAAACAAACAATGAAAGCATACAGCTGAGTATCTAATGTTCGATTCCATTCGAACTTAGGCTTCCTTACTTGTTTAAATCTAATTTTGTATAAGATAATGTCTCTCTTGGTCCGTCCGTTAGTCCGTCTCTAAGTCATCCCCATTCACATCGCTTAGACCTTGGGTCCCTCTATTCTTTCAAATGTGACAATGATGGGTTATGTGCCTCCTTTATTAAGTCCTGCTGTGCGTCCGTATGTGTTCCCTTATGCCATATTTTTAATTTATCGCTCTCTTCTGGATGCTTTATAGACAAGTGGAAAATTGCTCCTATTACGCCTATTTTCAAATCTGGTAACAAGAATGAAGTCACCAATTATAGACCTATTTCTAAATTATCAGTTTGCTCGAAGCTGTTTCAAAAAGTGATAAAAGATAAACTGAACTTTATTTTAAAACGCGTCATTATTCCCCAGCAACATGGGTTTGTTGCGAATCGTTCAGCTGTTACTAATCTGGCTTCTTTCTCTGAATTCTGTATATCTGCCTTCAAAGATGGCATTCAGGTTGATACAATATACACACATTTCTCGAAAGCCTTTGATAAAGTCTCTCACAGCATCTTATTAAGAAAGTTATAATATATCGGCTTTCATTCTTCGTTTCTGTGTTGGTTAAAGTCCTATTTGTCTGATAGATTTTTGTTCATAGAATTAGGTAATTGTAGGTCCACTCAGTTTGTTGCTACGTCCGGTGTTACTCAGGGTAGTATTCTTGGTCCTTTACTGTTTGTTTTGTTTATAAATGATATTGGAAATTGCTTTCAAAATTCAAATTTTCTATTATATGCGGATGATCTTAAGTTTTTCCGTAGAGTCAAATGTATGGCTGACGCTATATTGCCACAAGATGATCTAAACAGGCTTGTTAATTGGTGTACTCATAATACACTTTCTCTCAACATCAGTAAATGTTTTCATATGACTGTATCAAAATCCCTCAATAGTATTAGCGCAAAGTATAGCGTCTCAACGTTTGAACTTACCAAAGTTAGTGAATTTATAGATCTGGGTGTAGTTCTTGATAGGAATTTCACGTTTGTGAATCATATCTGTTATGTACTTCCGAAAGCTTACCGCAATCTAGCTTTTCTGATTAGGTACGCTAAAGACTTCAAGGATCCATATACTAGAATTACCCTTTATAATTGTTTAGTTCGCTCAAAAATTGAATATGCATCTATACTCTGGAATCCCATTTATATGAATCACTCTCAAATTTTTCTGATCCGATTCCTTACTATATTCCACGCTGCAAATTAGTTAACCTTCTTACTCTAGAAAATAGAAGGCAGTTACAATTATATATGTTCATTTATGATTTATCGTAGGTTGTATAGATTGCCCAGATCTTCTTGAACTAGTCACATTTAATGTTCCTCAAAGAACCCTTCGTTTTAATTTAATTTTTTATACTGTGCCTTATAGGACTAATTATCTTAATTTTGTCCCTATATATCGTGCCCTTGTAGGGTTAAATAATATTTCTAAGAGACTGGATATTGATTTTTCGTTATCGAGAAATGTTTTTAAAGCTTCAATTTGTAAGGTCTTATTCTAGTCTAGAAGAATTTTTGTTACTGTTAAATTATCATCATTTTGTTTTTAAATATTTAATTTTGTATAGTCTGTAAGATTTTATATCATAGACTGAATCAGTGGCGCACGCAGAAAAATATTTTGGGGGGGGGGGGGGGTTTTCAATATCCAACGGAAAATTAAAAAAGAAAAATACTTAAAACTCGTCCAGACAATTTTTACTAAAATTTATGTTTGGGGAGTGGACCTACGTATGCGCACATTAAACAAAGGAACCTTTTAAATCTCAATTCATTGCATTTTTTCTGTATTTAAACTAAAACTAACAAGTAAGGAAGCTAAGTTCGAGTGCAATCGAACATTAGATACTCAGCTGTATGCTTTCATTGTTTGTTTGCGTTTGTTCGATTAGGGTGTATTTTATATGAATCGAGTGCCGCACAAAGTGGGTGCAGCCACGCCCATTTTTCAAAATTTTTATCAATCATCCAACTAAGCATATAAATATTATTGTTAGTGCAAATTTGCAACCCTTTATGACTTCTAATTGCAAAGATGTCACGTTACAAATTCCCAAAGGGTTTTCCAGAAATATCTTTGTTAAAAAGTAGGCGTGGTCATAAAGCGATTTTTAGAGCATGTATTACCACAAGTTATTAAAGTGTACTAACTGATTTTCGTCATAACATCTCAATTATTTGTAGAGTTATGGGTGTTGAATATTGTGAGCCCTGCCTTATACTTAATACTAAGTATCGATCTAATTATCGATAACAACACTTGTCAAATATATACTTCCGGCAAAGAACTCATCTCTGCCTTCTTCTTAATAAAATCTTCACCATTGTAAGTCGTAAAATATTCGCACGTGTTTTATTAAATTGGAATAACCTTGCTCTGCTATATAATTGGGCGTGGTCGTCAACCGATTTTGGCAATTTTTCGTCCAAACATTTTCCTAAGTAAGTAAATTACGCGTACCAAATTTCATCGATATATCTGCTACACTCAAAAAAAAAAATTTCTCTCGATCAAAGACATAATTTTCCTTATTTTGAACACGCGTCCCAATACAAAATTTTCTTTGTTTTGTGTAAATTTTCTCAAAAATGTGGAAAAAACATAAAAAAACTTTCAAACAAATTCGTTGCCATGGGGATTTGTATGGGAATTTAATTTCTCAAAATTAAAGAAATCAAGTCTTCAAAACAAGGAAAGTTGGGAATGGAATGGCGCTTAAAGAGTTTTTCATTATTTTAATGTATGAATTTTTCCAAAACAAATATATGAAACCATGGTAACGCATGTAACAACAATATTTTATAAACCTTTTAACATGTTTTAAGGAAAATTTACTCAAAACAAAGAAAGTAGTGTTCAAAATAGGTAAACAATTTCTTTGACCCCTCCATATATTTTTTTCTCTCAGTGTACGGTTTCTGAGTTATGGCTTATAAACCTTTCAATGTTTGCCCCTTAATAAGTGGGCGTGGCACCGCTCATTTTCCAAAATTTCATCAAATTTCTTCATAGAGGCCTGAGTAAAATTTTATCACTCTAGCTATATTAGTAGTTGAGATACCAAATTTCCGATTTTTTCTATATAGGAAAAGTGGGCGTGGTCATGGTCCGATTTCGCACATTTTCAATACCAACCGTCCCAGTCTCGATACCAACTTGTATTCCAAATTTCATCAAAATATCTCAATTTTTGCGCGAGTTAGAGTGCGTACGGTGCATACTTTTAGGGATATTTCTCCACACTGCTTGTTTATAAACATAATCAGTAGTTGTTGACAAACATTGGCAATGTACATCCACGAATATTCATAGATTTTACAACACGTGTTTACACAAATATTTGTGCATGTACCATCTTTTATAAAATTATTTTTTATGGTGTTGTCAAATTTTGGGGGGTTTTAACCCCAAACCCCCCTTGAGTGCGCCAATGGACTGAATAAATAAATAAATAAAAAAGAAATAAATAAATTAATTAATTTATGTGGAAATACCACCCCAAGCAATGTTCTCCTATTTTCAAGAGTTGGAAAATTAATAAGAAGAAGTCTGCTTCTGTACGGAGGGAGAGGAACACTTGGGTTCCATTTAAAAACACGTAAGGCAAATATCAAAAAGTGTTTCTGTACAGATTCGATTCGCTTTATGTAGCTATCATAAGCAGGACTCCAGACACACGAGCAGTATTCGAGTGTAGGGCGGACTAGCGATGTGTAAAGTATCTTCGTGAGGTATGGATCATTAAACTCTCTAGCCCAGCATTTTATAAAACCAAGAACGCCCATGGCCCTATTTATTATTGAGGATATATGTGTTTTGAAGCTCAATTTGGCAGCAAAGAGAACTCCCAGATCATTCACAGAAGATATACGTTCCATAGCGGCACCGTTCAGTAAATAAGAGATCAAAGCAGGCTGTACGATATTTTACTATCGTTAATGATGTTGTAGATAAAAAATGCTAATAGAATAAACGCGTGTTTATGCTGGCTATTCTTTTTATTAATTAATGTACGAAAAAGGAAGAATAGAGGAATAGCACAAGAAAATGACATTTCAACGTTTTGTATGTATGTATAATTAAGTTGACATAAGTGCACTTAACCCTTGAATACATTCGCTTGGCCTCAACCCATTTACAACATACCGCCGCCCTTGAACTATCCCGATATGTTCAACAAGTATACTATGAAAACAAATCTTCTTTGGTGGGTAGACGACAAAGTTTTACCACTGGCCGTACAAACTCCCCTTCTGCAGTTTTTATTGTGACCACACTCGCGAGTCCATCATCTCCAGGATGGCACTTCACCACTCTCGCGAGGACCCACTTTGTTAGTGGCGTGGGTTTATCATAAACTGCGACCACGTCACCCTCCTCGATATTTCGCGATGGACGGAATTACTTGGAGCGTTGTTGCAAGTTAACCAAGTATTCATCTCTCCAGCGACGCCAGAAATGCTGCCTCATCGACGATATTAATTGCCAGCGTTGGGGTATATTTCTGTAAGAACTTCCAAGTCGTTAGCATTTGTTAAATTGTCACATAATGGCCGAGAATTCACACAGGCTTCTACTTCGGTTAATATCGTGTTGAACTCTTCATATGAGATGAGGGTTTCACCTAGCGAACGTTTTAAGTGATATACTCTTTATGCCGATCTCCCAATACCCGCCCATATGCGGCGCGGCGGGGGGATTGAACTGCCACTGGATGTTTAAATCGTTGGAAATTCTCATCCCTTACGCACTTTTGTAGATTGCTATGTATCTCCCTTTCGGCGCCCACAAAGTTTGTGCCATTGTCGGAGAACATATACCCGCAATATCCCCGTCTGTTTATAAATCGCTTGAAGGCATTAAGAAATGCTTGCGATGTTAGGTCTCCCACGAACTCGAGATGCATGGCGCCAGTGCACATGCATAAGAACGAACATATATAACTCTTGACGGATTTTGCCCCTCTACCGTGTGTGAATTTGTACAAGTACGGACCAGCACAGTCAACTGCCGTGCGTGTGAAAGGTCGAGCGTAATTAACCCGTGCTTCCGGTAGGTCCGCCATCGTTTGCAACGGACACATTTATGGTATACATTGTGTATCAAATTACGAGCGCCTACAATCCAAAAACGACGTTACAAGACAACCTGCATGATTCTGAGCCCACCGTGCAACGTAAATTTGTGGATGTCCAGAATTATTAGTCTCGCTAGCGTAGAGTTTTTGGCTGGAATAACCGGGTGTTTTACATCCGCGGTGACATCGGCACGTTTTATCCTACCTCCGACACGTAACAAGCCATTGCTGTCGACGAATGGATTTAGGCGGAAGAGGCTATTACTTCGCGGAAGTGGCTTTCCGACTCTGCACTGTGAGATCTCATTAGAAAAATAAAATCTTTGAGTATACCTTATTAAAGTTAGTTCTGCTTGTTGCATCTCTCCGATAGATGAATGTCCTATATGTGCCGACCCTTTCGCCTGCATGCGAATGCGAACATTGGAAACGAAGCGAATTACATATGCCATAACCCTTTTAAGTTTAGCGAAAGAGGAATATTTTTAAGGAGATTCCATTCTTGCGACTGCTCAGCGATGTTTACGACAGCAGCTTTCTTGCGTAGCTCCAATTGCGTAGCATGGCCCTGCTGATCATCATTTTTACCGTGTGGTTAAACGACTTTAAGAACGGTGGGCCGTTCCACCATAATCCGTGTGATAGTAGATTTGACGGAGACATGCCCCTTGATGCGCAATCTGCCGGGTTGTTTTCTTACCGCACATGTGACCAGCATTCAGGTGGCAAAATTTCCTGCACATCTGCCACGCGGTTCGCCACGAATGGTGACCATCGGCCAGGATGGCTTTTGAGCCAACGCTACTGTAGAATCTTTCCACCCAAAAAGGCGACCCTCAGCTATGCGCAAACTATCGGTGATCTGCTTGACAAGTTTTGCTGCCAGGTGAGCAGCGCATAATTCGAGCCGAGGTAACGTTGTAGATTTTATTGGGGCAACCTTGGCCTTTGATGCAGCTATATTTATAATGATCTCACCGTTAGCGTCTTGGGTGCGTGTGTAGACTACGGCGGGGTGCAATAGTGCCTTGCGAAATAAGCCCTTTAAGGCCTTATTACACTATTGAAAGTGAAATAAGGCCTTTATTTCAAAAAAGGCTTTATTACACTTCGAAAGTGAAATAAAGCCTTTATGAAAATTTACGCAATTGTGCAATGAAGCCTTATTTTTTTTTATTAAACATAAGTAACAACCAACTACTGATATGATTGGGGTTATCACGAAGATTTGATTTCCGGCTGTGCGTCCGCCCCCGCTCCCATCCGCGTCCGCCGGTTCGTGCGTCCGCGCACATCCGCGCCGCGGCCCGCGCCTACGGCCATCCACCGGACCATTTTCACAATTTTAAGTAAATAATTGAAGAACACACGTGCATAATTTTTTATATTTATGATTTATTGTGATCAAAATTGTACTATTTTACATTAAATAGAACACATTTTTCTTAAAAACTAAACATATAATTATTTCTTCCTTGTTATTGTAATACAATAACATTGTCATCTTTATTCCCTGAGTAGTTTTAATTTTTTTTTGTTTTTTTTTTTCGTTTTTGATACTCTTGTTACACTGTTAAATTTTTTGTTTTTGTTGTTGTTGATAACAGCATTTCGTTTACTAAACTGTGTTATAATAGCTGCATTCCAAATAGCAGACCAGTTTCGTGTCACGGTCATAATCTAACCGGAACGATGCGGGTCAGCTGCAGTAGAGTTGTTTGTGTATATACGCGTGTATACATATGCATGCATGTGCGCCCAAGCAAATAAGGGTTGGCTGTCAAAAAATCTACTACAAAAAACCAAACGCCGAGCACTGCTCATGGGTCTGAAACAAGGCTAATTTATAGAAGGTTGACCTACTAAACAGCTAATTGCTAACTTTTTTCTACGTTTTTTTGAACATTTTCGAGTAGCCCGAACAAATGTTGTTCAAATGCTCGAACAGTCGTTTGTTTGTTTATTACCCGTATGTTTGTACGGGCATTTCAACAATTCGGACATTTTGAAGCTTGTTTTTTTCTTTTGTTTATTATTTTTTTTCTTCTTCATATGTAGTTGTTTTTATTTTTGTTTTTTCGATACACATTTTTTTGTTTGTAAGCTCGAATGCTCGAATGTTTGTACGGGCATTTGAACAACAAACGGGCTTCAAACAAAAACGATCAATTCGATTTGTTCGATACCCGGGTATCTAGAGCTCTAGTATGTATGTACGTATATCGTACTGCGAAAACCTTCTATAATTGAACCATGGTCTGAAAGCAACCCAGAAAAATGTCAAGATCACAACGTTGTTGCATTTACATGCAAAAATTTTATACGGGTTTGGGTTGCTGTTAATTGGAACGCAGCTAATGTCGTGTTCAGTCATTTGTTAAACCACGTGTGTTGTTCAATTAATTCTTCAAAATCGTGAAAATGGAAAGTGATGATATACTTGTTTATAATATAATTCCGGGTTAGAGGAAAACCAGCAAATTATTACATATTCCAACAGAGGGACAAATTTATAAATTTAAATATTCTCAAAATAATACAAAATATTATAATTATTATCAAAATGGATGTCCCATCAATATTGCCGTGGATTTGAACAATGCAATACATTGCCGTAAAACAAATAAAAACTTAGTGCACAACCATGAGGCCCAAAATGAATTTATAAAGAAATTAAGTTTAATTAATTCTATTAAATTCGAATGCGCTAATAGAATGTCATTGAAAAGATCAAGTGTTCATCAAGTGTATGATGAGAATTGCAAAAAGGCTAAAGAGTCTACTCATTTGGTTGAATTTGGGAAAATGCGAAGGCAATTAATAAACATAAAATCGGAAGCCTTGCCAAAAGCACCTCAAAATTTCCATGACATAATTTCAATTTTTGAAAACCCAGAAATTCGCAAGAATTATACAAATTCAAAATATGACAATGATTTGCCATTCTATCGTGGTACGGTGATTGAAGAGGATTTCGGTTACTCAATTTTTGTGTCCCCTACAATGTGTAACTCAATAATGGGCTTTGAGTTATAATTTAAATATCATTTTTGAACAATTCATAGCATATTTCGAGAGACAGTGGATTAAAATATTTAAACTCCCGTTTTAAGAAATAACATATGTATGTACATATATGACTTCTTTCTTTTTTGGAAGGCGCATCAAAATTCTCCGTTTGTAACGAATCCATTAAAACTACAAGCTTAATAGAATCGTTCCATGGGCAATTGGGTAAATACCTTTCGAAAAACGGAAGTTTTTTATAAATTCATAGACCATTTACTAGATGTAGATGTAACAAAATCAATTGATTTTAAAAAATCATTGGACGGCAGTATTTCAATAGGTGTAGCAAAATTAAAAAGGCAAAAAACGCGAGAAAATTTGGTTAAAACTATCTTAAGAAATTTGGAAAATGGTATAATCAGTGTGAACGACTGTCTTATGCTAGAGACACATATCGTAGTATAGTAGAAATATTACGATCTATACCACATATGTGTCACTCTCATATTGTAGTTTAATTGAAAATTTTCATAGTAAAGCCAAATCATAGTATTGATATTATAATATTTCTACCACATGTGTGTCTGGGGCATAAGCCAGTTAAGTTATAACTTATATAATGAGGTGTCTTTGAACGCGATTCTGGAACAGGATAGTATAACGACGACGACAGGTGTTAAGAATGATGAGGTTGATCCAATAATTGATACCTTACCATCTGTCCTGCCTTGCACCATTGAAAATACTTTGACATGCATTATTTGTTATGAAAAACAAAGAAATATATTTATTTTTATGAAAATGCAATTAGCATATGGGCTCTATTGGTCTATCGGTGTGCAAGTGCAAGGGAAAACACTAACACATTTCACGTTATGCCCGACGTTTCGCTAAACTTTTTAGCATCCTCAGGGGCGAAATCTTTATTTAAAAACAACATAGACAAAAAATCAATATAAGTAAAAACAAATAAAAACATCGAAAAATCACAGAAGAAAAATTAATAATTTTGTATACATAACCGACGGTGACGGACGTAAACTTACATGAAATTGTGAAAGCTAAAAAAATTTTTTGTTTAAACAATTAACATTATAAACATACATAAACTTGATACATTCAACAAGGCCGAGGTAATGAGCACACAACAAGTGATAAAATATATATAGGCACTACAAAAAGACCTGGGTGTACGGTTGGCCGAGCACGAGACGGACATACGAAAAAAGAGAATAAACTTGCTCAACATATGTCTTTAAACGGACACACAGCTGATTTAAGCAACACTAAAGTAATAGACATTGAAAGAAAAGAGAAAACAAGATATCCTTTGGAGAGTTTACATATTTCAAAGAATAGGGAACGTACGGTAAACAAAAAAGAAGACACATACGAAATTGCAGCTATGTATTTACATTGTTTATAAATTATATGTATTTAGTCTGACGAGTGTACCTGTTGTTGAAGGTATCAAGTTTATGTATGTTTATAATGTTAATTGTTTAAACAAAAAATTTGTTTAGCTTTCACAATTTCATGTAAGTTTACGTCCGTCACCGTCGGTTATGTATACAAAATTATTAATTTTTCTTCTGTGATTTTTCGAAGTTTTTATTTGTTTTTACTTATACTGATTTTTTGTCTATGTTGTTTTTAAATAAAGATTTCGCCCCTGAGGATGCTAAAAAGTTTAGCGAAACGTCGGGCATAACGTGAAATGTGTTAGTGTTTTCTCTTGCACTTGCACACGATAGACCAATAGAGCCCATACGCTAATTGCATTTTCATAAAAATAAATTTCAAAGTTGGTCAGCTCAGTTCATAATAAAGAAATATATTGTTATTGCCATGTAGTCATTTTAAGATTTGCAGTGATAGTTATGAAAAATTGGACGCGAAAAAAAGGAATTCTGTGTCAACTTTATGTCCAGTGTGTCGGACCATTGTTCAAGAAGCCAAAAACATTTTTGCCTAATTTTCTTTCGTTTATTTTGATTTGGGGTTCTTTTTTTGAATTATTAATATTCCATTAATTTTTCTTAATATGAAAGTTTTTTGTTGAATTAATAATGTTCTATTAATTTTTGTTAATATGAAATTCTTTTTCTGAATTATTTATGTTCTATTAACTTTGCTTAACGTGAAATTTGTGTGTAACTATTCAATAAAATACAAAAAGAATTAGAATATTATTGTTTCATTAAAAAAAAATGAAAGGGCAATAAGGCCTTTAAGGCTTTATTTCTCTTTCGAAGTGTAATAAAGCCTTTTTTGAAATAAAAACCTTATTTCACTTTCAATAGTGTAATAAGGCCTTAAAGGCTTTATTTCACAAGGCGCTATTGCACCCTGCCGTAGACTACGGCAGTATCCGCCTTCGCAGAGGCGTCGGCAAATGCATGAAGTTCTGTTGATGTAACTTGGCTTGTGCCCAACCAACGATTAAACTGAAGAGTGGAGAAGAGGCGTAGTTCGTCGCGGTGGTGGTACCAATCCCTTGATATTTCCTCAGGTACTGGCTCATTCCAATCAACGTCTGAACTCCAGATTCGCTGGAGCCAAATTCTCGCTTGTACCGTACATGGCGATATTAGACCCAGTGGGTCAAACATTGTGCTTGCATCTGACAAAAAACTTCTCTTGGTTAGCGTAGCAGGTAGTGGCTTGAGACACACCGCATATCTCAAGTAATCGTGGTGTGTGTTCCATGTCAGGCCTAGGGTTCTAACCTCCATCTTCTCAGCTAACAAATGCTTTAATGGCGTTGTTGATGTCGCAATGTGATCTAAGAGCTGTTTGCAGTTGCTGGCCCATTTTCTGAGCTCAAATCCAGCTTGGGAGAGTAGCGGTTATACTTCCGTTTGACGAAGTTCCAGTTCATCAGCGCTGTCTGCGCCGGTTAATAAGTCGTCCATATAAAAGTCATCGAGAATCACCCTTGCCGAGACCTCAAAGTTGGACATATTGTTCTTCGCAATTTGCTGCAATGATTTTACAGGTAGATGGCTCGCGGAGGCTGTACCGTAAGTAAGACGGAGCATTCTGTAGTCCTTCACTTCTTCCTTAGGCGTATCTCTCCATACGATTCTTTGGAGATCAACATGCTTTTCGTGAACGTAGACTTGTCTATACATTTTCGCTATATCGGCTGTCATTGCATAACGATGCATTCGAAATCGTAGTAAGACTGAAAATAACTCAGGTTGGAGTTGAGGGCCCTAGTTGGCGTCATTTAGCGAAAATCCAGACGATGATTTCATCGAAGCATTGAACACCGCCCTCAACTTTGTAGTTTCGCTAGTATCCTTCAGTGCCGCATGATGGGGCATATAATAACAAGCAGATGATTTTTCCATGTGACCCATTTGTAACAACTCGTGAATGAACTCTACATAGCGCCGACGTAAGTCTTCGTTGGCAGCTAAACGCTTCTCAAGTCTATAAAAACCACTTTGAGCAATGGAACGCGTCTCGCCAATGGGAATTGAAGGTTTAAGAGGTAACTGCACAATAAAACGACCATCCGCGGCCCTCTGGTATGTGGAGTCGAAGAGTTCTTCGCACAGTTGTTCCACGTTTGTAAGATGCTTCCGTTGCGGCAGCGGGTCAAGCTTCCAAACCTTACTCAAAGTCTTTGCGAGGTCGACGTCAGAATATAGACTAGGAATTTCAACGATTGTTTTCTCAATAGCCTCTGTTGCTTTATCAGTTCGTCTGAAAAGAGCCCACCCAAATATTGTTCGTTGAGCGAAAGGCGTTCCTGGAGTCCCTTTGCGTATATCA